>CANXYI010163186.1:0-12006 GCA_948208565.1 Hura crepitans
GAAGTATTCATAGAAGCTTGGTGGACCTTGGTGCACGAGTAAGGTATATATTTTTGTCATAAATGATGATTAATCACTTAGTGTATTTGCACAAAAATTAAATGAGCATAAATATTGAAATCTATCCAAAAATTGTGCTTAATAGATTTTACTAATAGAAATAAAGTGTTATATTATAAAAGATAATTAGTGTCTAGTGATTGAGAAATTATTGAAATACATATAGCTAATCATAATGAATATCGTATTTTGTGGGAAGCATACAAGAACTTTAGCTCTGTTTAATGTTATTATTAGATTTTTAGATCAATTGTTTGTAGAAAATAATTTTAAATATTTTTAAATGTCAAAAAATTGTTAGTTTCCTAATTGTCTACATCTAGATCACGAAATGGACAATGATCTAGCTATAAGATTGCGAAATACTATTGTTGGTTGTATTAATTCTCTAAATGAGTCTTTTGAAAAATTTACTATATCTGTGGGAAATGTTTCAAACTATTTAGAAGAATTGGCTCTGAGATAGAGCAAGTTTGAGAATTATTTTCTCTGCACCAAAGAACCTTTGGGCTTTGTTGCAAGCTTTCACACCAAAACGAGTATAAAAAGATGAAAAAGCGAAAAACTTAAAATTTTATTCCCAAAAATAATTTTAAATTCTTGAGCAGCTCTATAATTTTGCTTAAGAAAAATTAAAAATCTTTTGATATAGAGCAAACTCACATTAGAAGTGAAATAAGTGGTTTATGACTTAATTAGAAAGAAAAATTAGCTCAAGGGTTAAAATAAAAGAGGTAATATGCTACAGTAGGTAACAAGAATTTTATTGGTAAGAAAGCCTAAGTTTAGATAAAAAAAAATTGAAGAACTAAGTTATTATAGAGGCCATAGTTGAAGAAAGATCTATGTAAATTACTCGACAAAATTGCCCCTTATCGATTTTTTTATTAAAATAATATTTTTTCAAATAATTAGAATGGTGGGGTATTTTGAAAAGTATTTGGATGGATGGATTTTTATATAGAAACTCTAAATACTAATTTTGGTTTCTACAAATGCATACAGGAGAGAGAAAATTTGGATAATGGGAGAGAAAATATAGAAGTCGAAATAACTAATTGGGCCTTTAATAATTTTTGACATAGTAAAAAATTATAGAAACCAATAATGAAATCTTAATCTTCAATAAAAAAAAAGTACATGACAGAAAATTATAAAAACAAAAAAAATCTTAATATTTCAATAAAGATAAAATGTAATATAGATATTGCATAAATTTTTATAATTTTTAATATTTATATATTAGTTCTAAAATTATTTATGTATTAAAATATTGTATAATGTTTAGTAGAGTAATTTTCTTCTAATTAAAATTTTATGAAAATTAATTGTAAAAAATTAAGGATAATTAAAATATAATTTTAAAATAGTGTAAATATAATTTTTTTTCCTTGGTTCATCCATGTTCAATTTTTTTCACCCTTGATCTAATATTTTTTTTTCAATTTTTTTTTTGTTAACATTTAAAAAAAATTCTCATGTAATAATTTTTTATGTCACAAAGTTGAAGATATTGAAAAAAAAAAAGAAATTAAAGTAAATTTAATATTAATGAAAAAATTAATTTATTTACATAAAAATGAATATATATTAAATAAAGTTATTATATTTTATTTGCATGTAAATAGGATAGAAAATGTAATTTTTTAAAAAATTGTAATATTTTTAAAATTTGCGTGTGATAATTAAAATATAAAGTATTAGACAAAATGTTAGTATTATATGTTTAATATTATATATAAATATATTTAGGAAATCGAAGTATTATATTTTCAGAAAAATGCAATATATGTATTGCAATTAGAGCTATCAAACAGATCGGGTTGGACATGCTAAGATCCGGTCAATTTCGGATCATTTTTGGATCAGGTCATTATCTAATAGAGTCATTTCGAATTTGAGTCGAGTTCTCCTATCAAATTCATTTTTCACAAAAATCATATTGATTGATTTTATTTCATATTAGTTTTTTTTAATATCAATATATTTCAATCACTTTTAAATATTAATAGCTCATAAAAATTTTAAAAAAATAACTTATTCTTTTAAAAATATTATTTTCTTGAAAAATTATGAACAATTATCATTATTATTATTATTATTATTATTATTATTATTATTATTAAAAACATAAATTGACAAAAAAAAAAGAAAAATAAAGATAAAAAAGAAAAATATGAAATACTAATAAAAGAGAATTTGTATGAAATTAATGGGAATTAAGAAAAAGCAGTTAACGATAAACAACGAAAAAATAGCATTGAATGGGTACTTATCCTCTCTAATCAGTTTGCCTGTAATTTTTTTTGAGTTTTGACAAGATGTTTGTTACTCAAATTCAGTCCAGTTTGTTTAAAGTTATTATTTATTTTTATTTTATTTAATTTTTAATATAAATTTATATAGTCTATTTTTATATTTTATTATCTAATTTTATATTTTTTTATACTATGTTATATTTACTGTGATACCCCCTACCCGATCTATTTACCAAACCCAAATAAGGAGCATGCACACAAGCTTAATATCCGAACTACCTTAACTTATTAAAAATTTTCTTACAAGTATAGTTACTCAAAGGCTTGATTTATGAAAATGCAATTTTATAAAAACTTTTCAAAACTTAGTTAGAAAAACAATTTGGAAATCCTTATACCGAAAATCTGGTAGTATAACGGTTGTACCAAGGCACTATCCCAAATTTTTTCCTATGACCTGCATTGAAAACAAACAACAATTCAACACTCTAATGATCCTCTGATCACTCCAAATCAAACAACAATACAAAGTATGATCTCAACATCAGGAAGAGATATCATACAAGCAAATCATTTAAAAATCATATTTAATAAGGTTACAAAACATTGACAATATTTAAAACATATAAATATACATTGTAGGCCCATTTCCTCGCTTTACAACATATGAGTGCTTTTACATTATTACATCACATAATTGATATACATAACAAAATATATATGCCAAAAAATAAGTCTTCACTTGTAGATATACATTGTAGGCCCATTTCCTCTCTTTACAACATATGAGTGCTTTTACATTATTACATCACATAATTGATATACATAACAAAATATATATACCAAAAAACAAGTCTTCACTTGTAGATCTTGTCGCTCTGAAACTTGGGCTGAACATGTTCTTCTTGAACCTACGCATTGCAAAGAAAACACGATACGCTAAGTAGGAGCTTAGGGTGTAATTGCTATGATATGCTATATTATTTTCATTCATGCATAATTATATAATTACTCATAAGCAATTCAACATAATAAAATCACTATAACATAACAATGAACATGTATATGTATATGTATAACATAAGTGCTAAGTTATGTAAACATACATAAAAATGAAAATTTCATGATATAATGCATGATTTCTAAGAATGGCACTTTACAAGGTTTTCTCATTAAGCATATCTCTTTTTCAGTAATTAATTTGCCCATATCAAAGAAAATAAAATCTCGTGGATAACAAGGATGGATGGCCAGTACAAACTTTATATGACCTGAAGGTCATTTACCAATGTAAGTCCGAAAATTGAGCATAATATAGACCTATAGGTCAGCATAAATCATGAGTCCAAGACCAAGCATAGCATGAGTTAATGGACAAAAAGTTTTGTAGTGGCCCTGTTAAACCATTCAGCTACTGCACTCGCATAGAAATACATGTAGTGATTTTGTTAGACCATCCGACAGCTGCACCGGCATAAAAATATGTGCAGTGGTCTTATTGAACCATTCGACGGCTGCACCCGCATAAAAATACATACAGTGATTCTGTTGGACCATCTCACGGCTGCACCCACATAATTGGCCGAAAGCTCATATAGTAACCATATACATCATAGCAGTTGTTAATAATCTTAGTTGACCAATCAACCTATCCGACTAGATTGTTTTACTCGAATAGACTATTAATTACATTTATTTAACTTTTCTTTTCACTTTAGTCTATTTTACTTATATAGTTTATGCATGCTATTTAAAATGCCTTTTATGATTCTAACAATCATATTACCATAATGAATCATGACATAGACATCGCACTCAAAAATCATGCACATATAACCATCATATAACATTTAGACACATGAAATGTCCCTTTTATTAAATATGCACACATATTGCTTTCTTCACTTATAATTCACATATTAGTATAATTATGAGTCATTTTTCATGACTAAAATAACTTAACATAAGCCACATATCATTAGGCCAACTTAACTTATAAATGAGCATATCACATAGTCATTTTCGACCTAAATACACAAAACCACTTAGCATTACATAGCTTTATATTCTTAAGTATTTTTAACACATGCTAGTAGGGGTGTACAAAACTGAACCTATGATAATTTGGTCTTTTTTGTTCAGTTTTTTTGATTTGATTCTTGAAGGAAATTTTGGTTTAATCGATTCGGTTCGGTTCTTGGACGATAAAAACTAAAAGAATCAAACTTCTTAAAACGATATCGTTTTGGGAGTTTTTATATATAAAAAATAAAAAATATATAGAATTTCGATTAATTCGGTTCAATTTTATACAAATTTTAGTTTTTTTGTTCAGTCCTTGTAAAAAATTTAGTTCAGTTCAGTTCTAAAAATTCTTGAATTTAGATTTTTTATTCTTTCGGTTTGATTTTGAATAAAACCAACCACATGCATAGCCCTACATGCAAAACACACTTTTGTGCCTTGAGCCATTCGGCCTATACATCATCCAAAATCTCAAGCATTCTTTTTATCACATGTTCACAATGCCATACTCTCATTACATCAATAATACACTTAACACACTTCATAAATGCATATTAATGAAATATACACATAATTATGCTTAACAACAATTTCGGCCACCTATGTGTTTTCCTCTATTCACTTTATTTTCACATATTCCTCATACATCTTAAATTCATACCATACACATAATACATGTCATAAGCATCAAATTTCCATTCTTTTAAATTGCATCTTGTAAATCACATAAAATCCATGATCACATCACTATTAATTTTAGGCCATAAGGTAAATGTATTTCGCATTCATATTTTCATTGTCATACACCCATCAAAAGGCATGTAAAATGATGGCATTGTCATTAAATCATTAAATTACCATTTCTCCTAACATTTTATCACATACATACACACATACACTTAGGGCATTGCTTTTATTACATATATTATAGCGATTACACTTACTTTAAGGGTCAAAATGCACACACGAGGTTTGGTCACACCTTCTCCTTCCCTTTGTCATTCCTTTTGTCGCCATGCTCAATTGTGGAATACAAATTCAATTTATTAAAATCCGTATAAAATCACACGGTCGATAAAAATTAAAACCGATTACTTGAAACTACTCTTGGGCACTCTAGAAACATAGGAAAACTGTCGGAGTTCAAAAAAATTTACCCGAACAAAAAATGTGTCCTGTTCATCGGATTGTTAAGCCGAGCTTTCTACTCAACCGTTTCGCAAATCCGCTTCCTAGTATCTCTAAAGACCGTGGAGGGCTACCATTCAAATTTGGTGTCTTAATTTGACCAATTGAGGGATAAATGATAAATAAAAAATGGGGAATGGAGGGGTGGCATTGGCTGGACAACAAAGGGGGAGAGGAAAGTGTTTTCCTACTATTCCTTTGTTGACTAATTTTGACTTTATATAAGTGTAGGAATTTTGATGAAAAATAATTTTTTCTCCCCTTTTTTTATTATTTTAAAAACCGAACCAACCCTCTTTTTCTCTAATTTTTTATTTAAAAATTAAATAAATTAATGTCCCTTAAGTCTCTAAAAATGGTAGCTTGAAAATCATAAAAAATCGAATTAAAAAGCTAATTTTCATGTAACCTGATTTTAGTAAAAATACTTTCCGATTTCCAAAAATTTTAATTCTAGCACCATTGGACTCGTTGAAAATTTTGAGTATTATGTTGTATAGGTTTCATAATTTGTTGAGCAACTTGAAAATTGTTTACAGTTTAGCTTCACCTTAGTTACTATTCTCATGACACTGCTGTAAAAACTTTCTTAGTATTTTTAACCAATTAAATGAACTCCAATTGATTTCAAACTTTGCCCAAAAATATTTTATGACTAATACTTCCATTCAGTAATTTTAGTGTACCTAAGTCTCGAAAATACTATTCATCCCGGGAAAATATTATTTATAAAATCGGGATTTTTTGGGTGTTACATTTACTTTTATATATAATTATTATTCACGTAACATATTAGATAATTCTAAAATTTAAAGACTTATTTTTATAATTTTTTATTCATATATAATATTATTTTATTTCTTATTAATTTTTGGTACTAATTGAGCTAACCTAATCTGATTTACAGGCTAATTTTTTTTATCTTTTCTATCTAAACCCTCTCAATACTTAAGTTTACTTTATATATAAAAAAAATATTGATAAATTTACTTTTTCTTTTTCAAAAAATTTATTTAATCTTAATAATTGAAATAATTAAGAATATTTTTTTAAAAAAAATCTGGATTGTCACGTAACATGACTCATTCTAGTTAATTTCAAGTCGACCCGTTTGAATTTTGGATTGGATTGGGTCTGAATCTAAATTTTTTGGGTGGGATCATGCATCACATGTGTAATTGCAATCAATTTTCATAATATATACTATTTATGTATTAAAATATTATGTAAAAAAATTGTATATTGTTGGTAGAGTAATTTCTTATAATACAAAATTTTATGGCAAATTAATTATAAAAAATAAATAATATTTTCATTAATATAAAATTAATTAAAAATAAAATTTTAAAATAGTGCAAGTCTAATAAATATGTAATATATGAAATAATATAATAAATTTAACTATAACAACAAATTTTTAAATTTAAAAAACATATAAAAGTATTTTTAAGCTATATAAACCTAAAAAAGTAATCTTAATAAAATATTAATAATATATTTTTTAAATTAATAAATGAATAGATTTAAGTTAACTCTAAAATATATAAAAGGTTTAATCGTGTAAACAAAAATTAATAAATTTCTACAATATTTATGTCAACAAATTATCACATCTAAATATAAAAGAACGTAATAATTTAATTATAAATTATAAAAAAAATAATATCTGACTAAAAACTTTACAGAATTACAAAATTTAACAGAAAAATTACATATATTAAAATTTAACTAAAAATTACATTTTTAACAAAATATTATAAAAAAAATTAAACAAAAGCTAAAGAAAATTTAAAAATTAACACTTTTTTTAAACAAATCTTAACAAACATTAATATTTTAAAAAAAAATTACAACAATTAACTAAATTTTATAAAACATCACAACATTTAATTTAACTTAAGTATAACATAATTTTTATAAAATTTTAACAAAAGTTAACAATATTATACTTAAAAATAGTAAAAAAAGAAAAACAGCATTTAACTGAATTTTTTTTTTTTACAAAAGATTAACAAAATTAACAAAAGTTAAACAAAATTAAAAACTATTTCAACATTTTCTGCTATGTATTTTTTTTATCTTTATTGAAATACTAAGATTTTTATTTTCGAATTTTCTGTTATATATTTTTCTATTTTTATTAAAAGGTTAAAATATCAATTATGATACATTTCTAATTAGACACCTAAATTTAAAAATGAATAAATAAGCATCTCAAATTATTCTGACCATAGTAATTCTAGAATTATGTATGATTTTTTTGTTAATTTTTATTGAAATTTATGAATTTTTAAAAAGTTATTTTCATAGTCATTAAACTCAAATTATTTAGAACATATTAAATATCATTTCACACACACATATATTATGTTTTTTTTGAATTTTTGAGTTTCTATTACATTTTGAGTTTTTAAATTTCTACCTTATTATATCGAGTATTTAACTTAATTATTTTAGTACACAAAAAATTTTAACATTTTAACATACGATACAAATAATAATTCTAAACATGATGCTTTATTGAATTTGTTAAATTTTTCACTTTAATATATGCTAAAACAATTATTTAAAAGTTAACAAATATGATAAATTTATTCAATAAAAAATCACAATAAATAAAAAGTACTTAATATTCTATAAATAATTTGTTTTAGTGATGTTAAAATAATTTTAAAAAATTCATAAAATATAATAAAAATTAAAAAAATAGTTAGTTTTGACATTTCTTAACAAAATTTATGAATTATTAGAATCGAAATAGTTTGAAGTGCTAATTATTTCCTTTTATTAGTTTAAGTTTTCATTTGCAAAAATACATAATAACTCCTTATATACTATTATGATAATCATGAAGTCAAAATTTATAATTATTTCTAAAAAAAATTGGAAATTCGAATCCTACCCTCCATTTTCCTTTCTATAAAATACGCGCGAAAGAGATCAAGTTGGGATCCCCACGCTCTTCTCTTTTATTAAAAAAAAAAAGAAAAAAGGAGGTGTGAGAAGGATTGAGGAATAGTGTAAAGTAAACGTTCAACGAACAAAAAGTAACTAAAAAAACAAAACGACTAAAATCGATATACGCACAAGAAAACCGTTTTGCCTGTAATTGTCCACTTTAAATCCCTAATTTATACATTCTGTAGTTCGTGTTTGCAATAATTTTGTATTTCAGTTCATCTCATGGGTTGCTCCTCTTCTCTTCCAGGTATCTTCTACTTCCTTAACCTAATTCAGTTTGCTGCTTCTAGGGTTTGGGTTTTGTGGTTGCAGGATTATATCGATCTCCTTATTTAAATTCATCAATGTTCGTATCCCACCTTTTTTTTTATAATTTGGTTAAGTTTTCGAATTCTTTGATTGATTTGGATGAGCTCGTAAGGATCGGATATCTATAGAACCGTGTTTTGGTTTAAAAAAAATCACCACTTTCCTAATTTGATATTCGATAGTTTAGGCTTACCCATTCTATTATTTGCTAATTTTACTTTTGTTTATAGGTAGGAGTTCTGGGCGGTTGGGTGGAATTAACAGTTCTGAGAACAACGGAGCGACTGATGCCAAAAATCTACGTGTTAAGGTAACACGTTTAGAATGAAGAGAATGGACATAAGTTTATGAATTTTATTATAAGTTTTGCTCTTCTTTTATGTATAACAACATTTTGTTACATATTTTTAGAACGATCTAATGTCCTATGCTGGTTAGGGAAGTGAACGTTGAAATACAGAATTTTTGTAATGTTCAACTGGGGGCTAAATTGAAATGTCTTTCAAAACCATTTAGGAAGACTCTTTGATCCTTTTCTTCCCCCTTTTAGTCAATAAAACACAGTAGAATAAGTAAAAACTCTCTTGATTGTTGCTATGTGTTATACATACAAGGTCAAAGACATTGCCTTTTGCTTTTATCCAGGTAGATATAGTCGCATTCTTCCATGTCCCAACTATAAACTTTTTGCAAATATTGTGTTGATTTATTTGGGAGAAGTACATCTCATAGATGCTTAGAGAATACAGTTAATCGCACGAGATTCTGCATAATTCCAGTAGTTATGTCTATATATGTATAGCAGCATTTTCTTGATTAATTAAGCTGACTTATTTCTAATTGCTGTGGACAGCTGGTCTTACTAGGTGATTCTGGCGTAGGTAAAAGTTGTATTGTTCTTCGCTTTGTTCGTGGCCAATTTGATCCAACATCCAAGGTGATGAATGTCTCATCACTTTGTGCTACTCAGAAAAATATTTCTTTTGTACCTTTGAATTCTCATCAATTATGATATAAGGAAATTATTCCTTGAAAATTTAATAATGGGTCACAGTTTTGTTATTTCAGGTTACTATAGGAGCTTCATTTTTGTCACAGACAATAGCTTTGCAAGATTCTACAACAGTTAAATTTGAAATATGGGACACTGCAGGACAAGAAAGGTAATGTTGCTTTGGACATGAGGAAATTAACCCATATGTTAAACTCTACAGTGAAAATTATTTATTAGATATTTTAGATTGTTTTCTTCGGGGTTGAATTGTCCACTTGCTTCACTTCTTGTTTATTTTTCTCCACATGTGCTTTCATCTCTGTGAAATTCTAATTGCTTTCTCTATCTTATTCAGATATGCTGCATTGGCACCACTGTACTACAGAGGTGCTGCAGTTGCAGTTATTGTATATGATATAACAAGTCCAGAGTCATTCAGCAAAGCACAGTATTGGGTTAAGGTACATGGATATATGCTATTTCTTTGAACAGCTGACCTTCAAAACCCCCAACCCTCACACAAACCCCCTCTCTCTCCCTCCTCTCTCTGCTTTTGTATTTGTTTGAGGTCACAATTGTCAAAGCAGTTGAAAGCAAAGGACGTGTTAAATATTTTGAAGTATTAAAATTATTCAAAAGATTAAATTCAGAAAATAAAAGCAGAGTTTCCTTTTATTACATAATAAGATTGAGATGATCAGGTTAGTTACTGAATATTGGTGAAAACCTTTTGTACGGATTTGAAATACGCAAGAGAATTATTTTTTAAATTCACCTGAAGTGAGTTCTCATCTATAGTTAATAATTTGGTTTCATTCATGAATTGAATCATTCAAAAAATATGCTTGCCTGATTCTAACAATTTAAACTAAAATATTATCCATATACCTTGATTGGCATTTTCCATGCAAATTTAACATAATATATAAAAGTCCATGAATACCAATGCTATTTATGCTGGATAACGCTCATTGGATTGTGGAAGGGACAAAAAAAAAAGGTCGTATAAGAGAAAAATTTTTAGCATGTTATGACTTAAACTGATTATGTACCATATAGGCAACTACAAAGGAAGCAAAGCAAACTTTTGACATTAAGGCATTGCAAATCTAACTTGTATTACCAGTTGGATTTTATTTTGAGACTAGAAATATTGTATCTATAGGTATAATTTATATTTTGTTATGCCGTTATGTTACAGGAGCTGCAGAAACACGGCACCCCTGATATAGTCATGGCTTTGGTTGGGAACAAAGCTGATCTTCATGAGAATCGAGAAGTACCTATACAAGTGAGTTCTATGACCATGATGCATAATCAAATATGAAGTGCACTTCTATCATGATTTAACCCTTCTTCTTTCATTCTCGAAGGATGGCAAGGACTATGCTGACAAGAATGGGATGTTCTTTATTGAAACATCTGCAAAAACTGCAGATAATATAAATCAGCTGTTTGAGGTACATCTGAAGACTGTAACATGTTCCTTTTTGCAGATGGTTTCGGTGTGTTTTCTAGAGGAGTGATGGGCAGATGCAGAGAAAAAAAAAAAAACTAACAAGAATAATTAATTGTAACCTATACGAAATTTCGCAATTCATTGTTGTCTATAATTGTTACAAAATGAAAAGGGGAAAAAGAAAATAAAGAATCAATTTGGACCCCATGCTTTTAGAACAAGAACGGTGATGCTCTCCCATCGGGTTCACTGCAATTAGCTAACCCCAACAGTGTCACTTTTCATAGGTTTTGAGTTTAGAAAATCCTTATCAGCTCCAACTCAAATTGTTTGATAGTTCTAGAATGGTTCTTCAGAACCGATGTTAGACACTATCTTCTGATAAGAAAATACTTCACACGCAATGTATAGGATGGCTAGGGTCCACTTGCATGTTTCATCTGTTGCACATGTAAAATGGACAACTCCCTTAATCTTCATTCTGGAGTCAGCTCAATCTGTTGTTGTTTTGCCTTGATTTGTCTATTTTAATGTTGGAAAAGTTTTAGAATTATTATCTTGGATTTATTTACAAGGATTGATAATCACTGATATCTTAGCATGTTGATTGCCTTTTCATTTCCTTCCAGTGAGTAGCAAGTTGAATTGCACTATTAGGTTGGCTGAAGTGAACTCTGAAGAAAATTGCATTCATCATTGGCCTTTGTTCATGCACTTGGCATGGCATTTTTGTTTGTACATAAACCAGAACT
>CANXYI010163254.1:0-13252 GCA_948208565.1 Hura crepitans
CGAAATAACCATCGATTCGGTTCGGTTTTCGGGTTCGGTTCGGTTTTGCACACCCCTATTCAATTACCATGCAATAAACTCCTTTTACCATTCTTTATCTTATTTAAGTATGTCTAATTAAGCCCTGAACATGTTGTTCCAATAACATTTATCTTTATTCTCAAAATGCCTTATGAACCCTATTCACATTGCATTTCACTCTTATAAGAGATTCTTGAATAAAGATAGTCACTTAAAATTGTGAGATAATCTGCCCTTAAATGATCTATGTGTTAGAAGTATGCCCTAGAGCTTAAATGTAATAGGGATATTTTGTTTACATAATAAACTTTAGTTTATGATAAAAGGCATTATTTATTACTATAGTGCCTATGTTAATTCATTTATTTGATACAATCTTAAACTATATAATAAAGTCCTTAATACATTCACAGTGTAAAGCAAATTATGAAGTGTTCATAATATGAGATTTTTATTGGATGCAAATGTGAAATACCAAAATTATCCCTAGTTATAGTGTTAACAAGATGGGACATTGTTAATATGGATAGACAAGCACATATTATTCTCTTTGACGTTGTCAAATAGTAGTTCTCCCAAGCTATAAGCATAGTAATGCTTAGAGATAACATGTGGATGCTTGATTGAGAAACAAGTTCATTGGAGACCCAAGATGAGAATGTTCATATGGATAAATAATCTATATTAGTGAAACAACCTCATCATATAAGTTGTGCAAGTATTTTCTCACTTGAAATCACCAAGGTTATCTTAAGTATGGAGAACTATACTTTGACTTCGATGCTTTTACATTGCCATGATGCACACAAAGCTAAGTGATTAGGTATGGTTTGAAGTATTTAAAAGCAATATAGTGATCAATAAAGGATTCACCACCTCAAATTATTATGGGGAGTTTATTTCACTATTCTAATATGCCTATATTATTATAATCTTTGGCCAAAGTAAAATTAAGTGTGACTTAGATTCATAAGGGCATTTTTGGAATAAAGGAATAAATAAAGTATAACTAACATATTTAGGGCTTATTTAATTGATGCATGTCTATACTCAAACCTAAAAGAGCTAAAGTCTTGTGAAAAGACGAATTGCATGGCAACTCTATATGGAAGGGTTAAGTCAAACCACTTGACATTTTTAACACTTGGGTAGTCTTAATGTATGGCTAGACACCACTCTATACTTGTACATAAGTGGATAATTGATTAGGAATCAATTATTAGGCTAATAAGATTATACCACAAGAATCCTAGTTAAACTAGGACTCTTATACATTGTGCATTACCAACATGCTTCGAAGATCCAAAAGGTTACACAATATGGGAAGAAAAAAGAGATTCAAAGTTTTTGAATGGATTAATAATATGGGATATCATTAATGGATGAATAAAAGAAATAAGGGAAAAGATTGACTTTGAGATCAATGGTAGATTAGGAAATTAAAACTAAGGTTTCAAAAAGTAGACCTAGTCTATTTTTGAAAAACAAAACTAAGGTTTCTAAAATTAGACCTTGTTAAGTCCAGTTGTTAGAACTTTTTAGCTCTGACTTTTATGGACCTTTTAAGAGTTAAAAAGGTGTTGGATAAGATTATTAAGGGGCTAACTAAGTGGCCCTATAGAGCCATAAACCCACTAGGTCATGTGTAATTTGCGCTTAAAGAGGCTATGCATGTGGCTTTGTAGGGCTTTCTAAGTTAGCTTTAAGTGTTAAAAATTGACCTAAAAGGGAGTATAAAAATTTTAAATCATGATTAGTCACTAGAGAGCCATTATGGACACATATTTTTCCATAAAAATGTTCTTCTTTCTCTCCTATTCTATTTTCCTTCTAGTTTATTAATGTGTGCAATTTTTCTACTAACACTTGAAAAATTGTACACCTTATCTCCCGCTACTTCTCATATAGATACCTATGAGGTGTTCCCAGTTGAGGATCATTATGGTTTACTACAACATGGTGAGAAAAGCAAAAGAAAAGGAAAACACACATTATTCACGGTAATATACTCTATGCTACTTTGTATAAAACTGTAGATAACCAATTTAATTCATTCGAATCTATTATTGTTGATTGGTTTTTGTTAAAAATTTTATATTTTTGATGTGCATGTATGAAAAAAACCAATAATATATATTACTTAACTTCCTTTAAGCATCTTATGCCATACATGTACTCCTATATATGTATGCCTCATAGTGAAGTACAAGCATAACAACCAAAGCATACTTAATGCTTAAGATAGATAGTGACCTCAAGTTTAAGGATACTTGCATAACTTATATAATGAGATCTTTATTTATTAACATATATCATTTAGCTATATGAATGATCTCATAGTGGATCCCCAATGTACTTGTTTCCTAAAAAAGCATCCACATGTTAACTCCGAGCACACTTTGCTCACAACTTGTGAGAACTACATCTTGAGCTAGTAATAGAGTATAACATATGCTAGTCTATCCATATTTACAATATCCCACCTTAGTAATACTATGTGTAGAGATTATGTATTTTTACCGGGGATGAGAGTGTTTATTAGAGTCGCCACCTGGCCTCTACACTAGGACCTCTAATCTTCTGTACCAAAAAGGTTCGGAATTTCAAATCTTATTTATGCCCCAATAATATGTTGTCCATGTATATTGTAACATTTATCAATCCCTTATCATGCAAGCATACATCATTCTTAATTTAAATTGCATCACTGTTGCATGTATGGAAGTAAATTGCGATATTTAAAGAATACAATAATGTATATTATACATCCAAAAAGTGGGTTATTCATTAATTGTCAATTGACCTGATAGTTACCCGTAATTCTATAGGAATTGGCGGTAATTGCCCAACTCCCATCTCTAGGAGATTGGCCTATATTAAAATATATTTATTATTGTGACTTTTGATTAAAGAAAACTTAAATCCATTTTGTCAAGGAAAACACCATTTAATTATGTACAAAATCGTTTGATGTGAAAGTTAGGTTTTAGGGTGTAAAACAAGTTATTTACTAGCTATTACAACCCTAAAATAAGCAATGAAGTATACGTAGTACAAAACCAAAAGAAATAATCCAAAGCATTAGAATGGTCCTATCCGTACATTGACTAGTCTGTGTGGACTCTCTAAGGCTTTGACATTAGTTCATGCAAACTACTACATAAATGATATTAAGTCTATCCAGACCTCCACTCTAGTGAGAAGGGTCACTTACATACAACTCAAAGAAAGAGGTTAATGGTACCAGATAAAGAATACATAGAAATAAAATATGT
This sequence comes from Hura crepitans, assembly GCA_948208565.1. Taxonomy (NCBI): domain Eukaryota; kingdom Viridiplantae; phylum Streptophyta; class Magnoliopsida; order Malpighiales; family Euphorbiaceae; genus Hura; species Hura crepitans. Next base: position 3,297 of record CANXYI010163254.1, read on the forward strand.
ATGTCCATGTGGACTGAGTTCCTCATGAAAGTACGTCCGTGCAGACTACACAATAATATACATAGGAATAAATAAGTGTATTTGTATAGACTATAATCCTTATGAGAGGGAGTCCATGCAGACTAAACAACAGTTTTAGTATGTCAACAATATACATATTAGAGAATAGAATTGTTATACATGGTAATATTATTTTTAGGCATGTCAGTATGGTAAATAGAATGCATTAAAACACAACATATAAGTGGATATAACATTATTATTGACCCTAAGTCCGTGCGGACTACAAATCATGCATATAACGATACAGTTAGTCTATGTAGACTTAAACATGTTCACATATAGTCTGTGTGGACTATAAATTATATATATAGCAAAAGTGTTAATCCATGCGGTCTTAGACATGCTCACATATAAGTCCGTGTGATTAGGACAAAAATCAGAGAATATTTATAATATAGAAATAGACAATTTTACAATACGAAATAGTTAAAATGATTACCTACTCTTATGATCAAGGTGGGGATTACATAGAATCACCTCACTTATGATCAATCTTTAGAGATCATAGGTCTATGAAATAATAAGAATATACATAGTGATGGGCCTCAGATCTTACCTTGAAGTGAGCACCAAGCAACAAGACAATGGTTGGATTTTAGAAGAATAGATTTTTGAGTATGGGTTAATTGGACTAGTAGTGTGATTCCTTAACGGTTTATTAGCTGTTGTAATTCTAGTTCTTAGTCTCCTTCTTCAATTTTTCTCCTTAGGTTCTCCTCCTTAGGTTTATTGAGACTCCCACTTGATCATACCCCAAAATAGGTATTTATAAGCTTAGGTTTAAGGGTTTTCTGTCCAGGGGTGGTAGAATACTTCTAGGTTTAGGATTCAGTGCCTAAATAGAAATTCTACTCTTCTAGAAGTTTTACATTGGTAGGTTCGTGTGGACTTATATAGCTCAGTCCGAAGGACTTAGGCATGGTTTTCCTACTAGTTCGTAGGCTTTAGGCCAAGTTAGATAAGTTCGTGTAGACTTAGGCTTTGGGTTTGTCCGTGCGGACTTATGCCATAATGGTTCATGGAGACTTAGGTTTCAAGTTACCTACCTTGTTGCTTGAGCCTGTCTCTGGTTATCTAGGCTTGAAAAGGTGAATGGGTCCATATAGTGGGGGCCCATTAGAATCAGTGTAGGCCCAAGCCCTCCACTTTCGCCATAGATTCCCATTTTTTTCACAATTCGGGTTGCATCACGAGCTTTTCAGGTTGGGTCAAAGTCCAAATACATAAGAAAGTCGTACACCTAAAATCGAGGTGTCTACGCTATGACTAGGGTAATTTTGGTATTATCATAATTACATATAATAAACATCTCACATCATGAGCTCTTTCATGATTCCTTTATATTAGGATTATACTAGGGACTTTATTGCATAGTTTAAGATTAAAATTAAGCAAATGAGTTAAAATAAGCATTATGTAATAAAAAAAGGGTCATATATCATTAATAAATGATGTTCACATGTTACATGAAATGTCCATATTATGCTAGTTTTAGGGTATACAACTAACATATGTATCAATGTATATCACATAATCCTTCCCAAGCATTGGTTGTGCAAGTATAAAAGCTTGCCTTGAGATTTTCAAAGCTTGCCTGACACTTGTCATCCCACTTGAACTTAGCATTCTTCTATAGTAACTTGGCCAATAGTGACACTATGATAGAAATCCCTTTCTATGGAGGGATAATAGGGTTTAATGGATACCCCACTTGATTCTACACTAGAAATCTACTAATTTTTTGGTTAGAAAGGGTTTGGAATTAGTATCTTATTTATGCCCACTTAATATGCCTTTTTATATTTTCAATGTTTATTAATCCCTTTTCATTCAAGCATGCATTAAATTAAAACATCCATTATCTTTGCAAATAATTAACAAGAAAGTAAATTACAATAATTAAAATATACCTAATTAACACAAAAAGTTAGATAAAATATACATCCAAAAAATAGGTTATTTATTGATTGATTTTGGCCTAATAATTACCCATAATTCTATAGGAATTAACAGTACTGTGTAACTCCTATCTTTAGGAGATTGGCCTTTATTAAAATACGTTTCCATGCTGACAATTATTAAGGAAAAAATTAAAATCCACTTTATTAAGAGAACACTAAATTAATTAATATAAAAATAAATTATGTGAGTTAATTTTGGCGTATAAGACTATTTTCTATACTATCACAACATTCAATGAAAGATACATGGAAATAGAGATTACATTATATTTACATAAAAAAAAGAAATAAACAACAAAATGAAATAAAAAAATATAACTAAGGAATATATGAAAATAGGAAGTAATTAAATCAATCAGATAAAATATGCAAAAATAAAAGGTAATTATTATAAAAGAAACATTATAAAAAATAGGCAAGCAAAAATAGAAAGGGAATACTTCAATAAAAAGTATAAACACTAAACAATAAAAAAAGGGAAAGTAGATATTTCATATATTAACATAAGAGGAAACTAGTCAATTAAGGAAAATTAATTTATTAATTTAAAAGTGGAAACAAATTAAGAATATTCATAAAAAGGAAATAATAAATTTAGAAAGTGCACAAAAAGGAAAATAAATCATGTAAATAATAATATAAAAATTTTACAAGGTAAAAAAGATAAAATAAAATTTATAATACAAAAAAGAATAATAATAGATAGTTAGCATAGATAAAGAAATAAGAAAAAATATAAAACAAAACAATAAACTATGTCTATATAAACCTTCGCATCCTGTGAAAATAGTCCACATGAACTAATTTGTTAGTTCAGAAATATAAACTTATTTCAAAATGATAAATAATGGACAAATCAGTAATTAAAACAAATAGATCTACTCTACAATTAACATAGGGTTTATAAGAATCACCTTACATACTCAATTATTCATCAATGATCATCAATTTATAAATAAACATACATTATTTTAAAGCCTTAGGCTTACCTAGTGATAAAAAACACTAAGAAACATATCAAAGATAGAGGTTTTAAAAAGAAACAAATATTTAATGTGGGTTAGGACTAGTAGAATAGTGATTCCATAGTAGGGTTTTCTTAGAAAAACTTTAGGTCATAAATTGATAGCTAGAATGGCTCATTAAAAGGCTATATATAGGCTTCTGAGAGAGGAATTCTCATTTAGTAAAAAAAGATCTATCAAGATAGAAGGTAGAGTCCAAATAGGAATTTTAAGATTTTGAAAGCTTTTTGGATGTAAGTCTATACGGATTGTGAGACATAAATATGGTTCGTGCTAACTTTGGGCCAAATAATGAGCTTTCAAGCTGACTAGACTTTAGGCCAATAAAAATGATTCTTGAAAATTATGGCCTCCAATTCCATATAGACTAGGCTCAAGCTAGTTTGAGTTATTTTTTGGGCTTATCTCTAGTTATCATCATAGGCCTAGACCTAAGGTGTTTACAGCTTCAAAAAGCATCTATAGTAACTAGCCAATCATAAGAAGCTTTGACTTCTATTGTAGTCTTAGGTGGCTCGATAACTGATTCTATCTTTTTAGGGTCTACTCTCCCTCTTAACTAATATAATGTGACTTAAAAAAGCTACTTCTTCTAGCCAAAAGTCACACTTTCTGAATTTGGCATATAGCTACTTCTTTCTTAACTTTTAAAATACAAGCCTTAGATGCTTGTCATATTCCTCCTTGTTTTTAGAGTGCACCAAAATATCATCTATGAAAAACCACTACAAACTAGTGTAAGGATGAAATACTCAATTCATAAGGTCTATAAAGGTAGCTAGTGTATTTGTTTTTCTAAAAGGCACCATAAAGAACTCATAATGTCCATACCTTGTCCTGAAGGCCAACTTATACACATCTGTATCTTTCACCTTTAACTAATAATACCTAAACCTCATATCTGTATTAGAGAACACACCTACTCCCTTAAACTGATCAAACAAGTCATCTACCCTAGGGAAAAGGTACTTATTCTGCATAGTCAACTTATTCAATTGTTTATAATCAATATATAGCCTCATAATCCCATCTTTCTTCTTCACAAAAAGGACTATGACCTCATGGTGACACACCGACCATATAAAGTCCTTATCTAAGCTCTCTTGCAACTATATCTTTAACTCCTTTAATTATATAGGTGCCATCCTGTATGTTGTTATAAACATTAGGGCAGCACCTAATGGCATATTAATAACAAGCTACACCTTTCTCTAAGTGGCAATTTAGGCAATTCCTTAGGAAAAACATCCTAAAATCCCTTCACTATAGGTATGTTTTGTATACAAGTTTAGCTTTTTTGTTGTGCCTCACATGAGCTAAATAAGCCTGGCAACCTTTTTGACCAACTTCCTTGCTACAACAATTGAGATTACATTAAAAAGGAAGTTTGACTTTTCACTGATAAATGTTACCTCCCTATCATCAAATGTCTTAAGAGTTATCCTCTTAAGTCTACAGTTTACCATAACTTAATGCTTATACAGCTAGTCCATGTGTAAAAAAAATCAAATTCACTAAATGCCAGCTTAATCAATCAAGTTATCTAGAAATTCGTAGTTTTAGTATTTTAAAGGATAATTTCTATATACCATTTTCACTATCACACTATGCCCTAATTGATTTGTTACTTGCATATCATATTCAAGTTGCCTTTATGTATATGACATGGTTGTGCAAATATATGAATAAGTTAATTTGGGATCTATTAATTCTCGCATAAAAGTATCAAAGAGAGAAAAAGTACTAACTATCACATTAAGGGCATCCTCCTCCTCTTTGACCCATTGGCATAAGTGCGAGTTAGGGCTCATGCCTTTAGCCTCTGAACTACCTTAAAAGTAGCTCTCTAAGGTCGTATTATCATATGCTATCTCTTAATCCTTTTACCTACAAGTGTAATAGTCCTAGTTCCATGTATCTATTGCTCCCCTTCATTCCTCATATTAAGATGGTCCCTGAGCTAGTGTCAATGGCTCTACACTTAAAATGAGCTTCTATCAAATGCCAACATACACCACTATGTGACTAGGTATAATGCTCACAATTTTTTGTAGGTTCACCTTTTATAGCTAGTTTTAAGTAAGCCTGTGCAAAATCGAACTGAAATCGAAAATCGAATCAAAATTTTGATAATTTGGTCTATTCGGTTCAATTTTTTTGGTTCAATTCTTTTAGGTAATTTCAATTTAATCGGTTCAGTTCTTAGAGAGTGAAAACTAAAATAACTGAACTGATCAAACTTATTAAAATGACATCATTTTGAGATAAAACAACATCGTTTTGGGACTTTTATATATAAAAAAATAAAAAATATATTAAATTTTGGTTAATTTGGTTTTTTGGTTCAGTTTTATATAAATATTGATTTTTTTGATTCGGTCCCTATAAAATTTTGGTTCGATTTTAAAAATTTTGACATTTTGATTTTTGGTTCTTTCAATTCGGGACTGAACCGACCAGTTGAATAGCCTTAGTTTTAAGGTGCTAGCTATTGATGCTACCCTATGGTTTTCTCTAGTAGCAACATATTCCTATAAGTGGGTCCTTGTCTAGCCCTTCGATTCTGACCCTGTGTCTGACCTTGAGCAATAGTTCCCTTATGCTTTTTTTAGAAGCAAAAGTGGCATTATTATGCCCTTAAGCCCTTTTATTTCAATCCATGTTCTTTTTGTTCTAGCTTATCTAATTAATCTCCTTTATTTCCAAAGCATTTAATGCCAATTCTAAGAAATCCTTGATCATGTTAGCTGCTATGTAGACTTTGATGTTATTGTGGAGCCTATTTTAAAACTTTTTAGGTTTAAGAGCTTTAGTAAGGAACATGTCCTCAATATACTTTAAGAGCCTTTGGAACTCTTTCTCATAGTCAAAGACAAACATTTGCCTCTGTCTGAGTTAAAGGAAGTCTCTACATTTTGCCTCCCTATAATTGATATATCTTTTCTTGAACTCCACTTAAAAAAACTCCCAAATGATAGCCTCTACTGGCTTCCCTCATGTTAGAGCAACCTACCAATTATAAGCCTCCTCTTAAAGTAGAGACTTAGCACAAATCAAGCTCCTTTAATCTATGTGCTCTATCTGTTAAAAAATTCTTACTATACAATCTAGCCAATACTGTACTATAATTGAATCTTCTGTCTTGAGCCTCTTAAGCTCCTTAACTCTAAACTTCTTAAGCCTCTCAACAATAGACTTCCTACGCAGCACTAGCTTTAGTGGTGGAGGTAGTGACTGTGGTATAACTCCAGTGGCTTACCTTAGTAGCTCGATTAATATGGGTAACATCACTTGTTAGTCTTTAGCAAGCTGACCAAATGGAACCTAATTAGAGGCTACTAGCTATTTAGAATTATCCCTACTTATAAAGGTACAACTCTTAACCTCCTCATCGATAGCTCTATGTATTTTCATACATATTGTACCTAAAATCAACAAAGAGCAACTTGTATAAGTGGATCATAGCTTATGTTGATAAAATACAATGACATGCATATATATCACACAAATGTAGTTAAACACATAATGGACACATAACTTACAGTATAAAATCACCAAAACCAAGCTTTGATGCCATAAAATGTGATGCCTCTCTAGCTGATGCCTAAGGCACATAATGATGAACTCCTATATCTAGTGTCCTCGAGTACTGGGTGAAGGGATGTCATACAACAATACAACATATCCTTTGTAATTAAGCAAATTAAAGATAAGAATATTTAGAGTTCAATTTTTCATGGTTCACTATATTTCATGACTAATTCATAGGCTAGATAATGAGAATACCAATATTGGAACACAATGGCAACTACTAACCAATTTTATGTAGTGCTCTGTAGAGCTTAAATATCATATAATGCTCAACGAAGCTTAAATGTTTGTATACTCATTTATGCAAAATAGTGCTTCAAATTGGACAACTAGGTGCCATAATATAAACCAATGTGAATAGGATGCAACAACACCTACTATGGTCTAAACACATTGATAAAATGCAGTTATAGTAGTACTCCTAAATATACCTTATTAGCATGCCAACTTATCAAAATGCTATTTGTATTAATCTAGGTATACATAGGTATTGTAAAACATATTTCTCATAAATCATTTGGATCATCAAGTTCATAATGTTATATTCACATCATTATAATTCAACTAAACATATTCATGTTATCATATTTACATTATCACAATCACATTATCAAGTCCACATCATTCAACTCATTTTATCATAGTCAAATCATTAGGCTCTTCACACGCTTTATGTCATTATGGTGTACTTTCATCTCATTTACACACCTAATATCATGCAATTTATATTATAGCAAGGCTAGAAATCCATATATTAAATGCATGTTAAAATTTCATGTTAATGCCACCAATAATTCATGAACTAAGTTCATTAATATTCAATATCTGGGATAGGTGCCATGAGCTTCCAAAATTCCAATAGTGACATAAAGGCCGTGATCATGAGACCATAAAGGTTGTATTTATATGCTCATATGAATAAAATATGATGCTAATGTTATTATGAATGTGATTCAATTTCTTATCATGTCTAAGTGGCATGAAAGCGAATGGAAAGAGAAACGTAATGAGAAACAAAGATAACACATATGAGCTAGACAACTTACTAAATAAGTTAACTAATTAACTAAGGATAGTTAGAAGTTACTAGGGCACTATGATGTCGCATTTCATTATTGGTGCAATAGCGAGTGAAGTCTAAAAATAGCTACTGCATATCTATGTATTTACTGATATATACAGACACTATTGCTGGTGCAACAATAGGTAAACTCTAAAAGGGCCATTGTATATACATGTGTCTATTGATACATATACATATGTGTGTGTGTGTATGTATATATGTATATATATATTTCATTACTGGTGCAGCAGCGGGTGAGATCTAAAAGGGGCCATTGCACACATATACTCATTACTGATGTGGTAGCAGGTAAGGTCTAAAAGGGGCCACTGCACACATATATTCATTATGGGTGCAGCCATGGGTGAGGCCTAAAATGTGGGCCACTGCATTACTAGTGAGACCTCTAAGGTTAACATCCCGTTATTCATTATTAAGGTGTTGACTATCAAATATGGGCTAAGATGAGTAAATAATGAGGTTAAAGATAATTAATATATTGATATGAATAAAATGAGTGATATATAATATTGATAAAATATTATGAACAAGGTTTGAAATGAAAGGTACAAAATGGATTGCAATATTGACAACATATTAGAAAAAAATTTGAAAGGTGCTAAAATGAGTTACAGACAATGAACTTATATATATATATAGTTATAACATTGTAGAAGCAATGTGTAAATAGCTTGAATATTTGTTATTGGTAATACACTAAATAGAGTAACTTAGAATAAAAAGATGATACTTTGGATATTGTATTAAATAGGATGAACTATTATAATTAAGTAGTAATATACACATTAGTACTAAAAAGGGGAATTAGGGAATATAAGGTGATAAAAAGAAGGCATGCTCTAAATATAAATGCAACACCCTAAGCCTATTCTCGAAGGAAACAGACAAGGAATGCTACTTCCTCTAGGTCACCCATCCTGAGATTTTCCTAGCCCTCATTCGTTTAACACTTATCAACTTATTTTGTATGAAGGCATTTTACCTTTGATTTCACCAAATTATCATTTCATCCCCTAATACTGACTATTTTGGACTGATAAAATCCTAATTCAAGTATGTTATCCATTTTATAGAAATTTAGGTAGCATAATGGCTATCCAGGTGAAAAACCAAAAAATTTTCCTATCTAAAAACACTTCTATAATAATCATAGCTATAATCCCAACTCCAGGACCTTTTTGGTCCGCCAAATCAACCATCAAACATGGTCACACATTAATCACAAGGTCTCAAACTCACAGTTCTCAAACAATTATATAGACATGCATTTCTATCACTAGATCAAACATACACAAACCATGCAGCTCAACTAATAGAAATCCATACATATACCTATAATTTACATCAACTCTCTAAGTCTAAGTCCACCAATATACATAAGTGATGTGCTACTACTAACCATCAAGATACAAATATATACCTAAAAGACTCAATAGTTGCTATACTGCACTTGATAAAGCTGAACAACTAACCCTATCTCTAACTATGAGAATCCATGACCCTATGTATAGTAGAAAATTAATAGCCATGGATCCCAATAATGAGATGATTTGTCAAACATATCAAAACATGTAACAAAGAAAAAAGATTTAGAAGATTTTTACTGTTTATCTGTGAAATTGATTCCTTTCGATTTTTCTTCACATCGGATTATTGCAAACCATAGTGTTCCAGAATAGAGCACCGCCAAGGTATCCACACCAGAATAGAGAGACAATAACTCACAAAGAAAAGAATAAAAAAAACCCAAAAGCCTGAGGCTATTGGGGAATTGGATTTTTCAGAAAGAAGGGAGGAAGGAGAAAATAATTTTATATTCGGTGGCTCATTTTGTGTCTTTCTCAAAATCTGACTTTAGTAGAGTTTTTATACGCTTTTAATTGCTATTCTAGGTCAATAATTATGGGCCCTTTTAACTCTTAAAAGGCTTACCTAATTTGGGCTTTTAATTAAATCAAATAAAGGTCTAAAACTGCTTCCTTCTTATGCTTATGTATTAGGCCCAAAATAGGGTTTTTGGGCTAATTCTTGGCTCCAAGCCCAATGCATCCTTTTTCTCTTATTTTATTTATTCTAATGACATCTAATGCAATCTAATAATCTATAATTTCATCTCATCTCCCATACCCTATAGGTGTGTGACCCTATGGGCTTCCGAAGCACGTTGGAAGCACACAGTGAATTAGAGTCCCAGTTGGACTGGGACTCTGTGATTTAATCTCATTAAATCAT
>CANXYI010163424.1:0-23039 GCA_948208565.1 Hura crepitans
TGATTTCTTCATGTATTTTATCAATTTAACTTTTTCAATTTTCCATGCCTAATTCTTGTTTTTAGAACCCTAAAAATATGTAGTTCAATTCTAGAGCTTATTAATTAAATTGAATCTTAGTTAAAAATTAAAAGAATTGATTAAAGATGAAAACGGCTAAAGAATGGCATAAAACTTGATTAAGGTTTATGCATTCTTCTCTATTTCATTTTGTTTCATTTAGTTACCTATTTATTCATGATTATGTGATAATAAAAAAGTCAATTTAATAATTTTGAGTGCCTAAATCTAATTGGATGTGAATTGAATTCATTGTTTTGTAATAGTTACATGAATATGTACTATATTCACGATTGGTGATGATCAGTTGATTAATTTGAGTTAATTAATTTTTGTCATTAATTTAGGTTAAGTTTAGTGGTCATTATAAATAATTTTATGTTTTCATGTTTTTTAGAAATTGATTTAAAATTGTTTGGATCAATTATCTTACAAAACAATGCATTTAGTTTATACGTTTATGTATAAAATTGGATTTTTGCATATAAGCACTTAAAATTTCTAAATTAATTAATTCTAATACTTTTATTGGAAGTTTATTCCAAAATTGGTGCAAATTTTACTAATTAATGAGATTAAATAATTAAATTTTCATTTTAATTATTGATTGGATCAATAATTGAAAATAAAATTGAAATTAAGTAAAGTTCGAAAATAACCTTAAATTTTTCAATGAGGTTGAAAAGTGTTTCCTTTTTGGGAACAATTTGTAGAATTTAAAAGGGGTTTCTAAGTATGGACTTAATTATCATTAATGAGATTAATACAATTAATTATGATATTTAAGTGATCAAGACCAAGCATACAAGAAATTCAATGTTACAAGAGTTGTAAAATCAAATTGTTTTACCAATTGGAATTTGATAATTGCAATTTATTTTATACATTAGAGATGCATATTAGGGTGTATATTTTGGCATAATTACTAGTTGTGGACTAAAATGACCTTCATTTTGCAATGTATTTTGTTTTAGAAAATAGGGCCTGTGTGTCCCCTCCTTTTCTCTCATTCTATTATATTTCTCTTCTTATCTAACTCCCCCTCAGATGTAACTTGTGATTTTGTATTTTAAAGATTTATGTAACTAGTTACATAGGATTATATTATAAAAGAATTACAAAAAGCAAAATAAGGAGATGGCACCAAAGTAATAGTTGCAGAATAATAATAATAATAATAATGATGATAATGATGATGATGATGATGATGATAATAATAATAATAATAATAATAATAATTGTTGTTGTTATTGTTATTATTGTTTTTTGGGTTATAATTCATGCATAGTACCTAGATTTGACCTAAATTGGTTTCCTTTGTAAACAATGTAGTAAAAGTCCATAATAAGATCATTTATTTTAATGAGATTAATGATATGCATGTGCATGCCAAAAGCATGTTAACAATGAACTATGAGGCCTAAAAGGAAAAAATCCCTCAAATTAAATATTAAGACAAGGAAACCTTCAATAAGTATAGTGGGAACTAGAGTTCTTTTTGGTATTGGGTTGTTGAGCATAATCAAGCCCATGCTACATCGAATATGTTCAAGCTATATTAATAAGCCCATCTTAAATAGTCCATTAGTTTGTTGAGCATACTTAATGGTAATGGTACTAAAGGCAAGATAGGGGAAATGTATATGAGATACTCATGCATCAAGAGTTGATAACCTAATGATTTAGTAATTGTATAAATGTAATTTGTTTGAGAAACCTACCACTGAAATTCAAAAATGGCTTATTGAGCATACTCAAGGTCAATTTTGAATAGTGGTACTGACCTATTAAGAAAGCTTCTAATGGGCTTTCTTATATCTATGTTTGATGACTATGGGTTCACAATAAAATAGTGGGAGTTAAATGTGTAATTTGTAAAGTTAAAATTACATACATGTATATAGACATACACTTATATCATATTCTCAATCTTTACTTGTAGTTACATATCACTACATTTTCATAAGCAATAATAATCTAAATTTATGTGGACTTATAGATGCTAATAAGCTCACATGTCCTAACTTTGTAAACTAGCTCTAAAGCTTGAGAATAGTTCTTAGGGGTAAAAAAAGAGCTTATATGCTAAACCAACCCATCCTGCATGTTCCTAGTGATGTTGCTTCTACTAATGAATAGTCAGCATACTTAAAGCATATGAAGAATGCTAATTTGATAGCTTGTATCATGTTAGTATCCATATCTCTAGAGCTTCAATAGTAGCATGAGCATCTGAATACTCCTACTATCTTGCACCACCTCAATGAGTTATTTTGAAGGTAATACAAAATCGAGTGATATGAGATATTTTAGCCTTTATTTTATTGTATGATGCAAGAAAGGACTTCAGCCATTTAACATAGGTTGAAGCTAAATGGGTACATTAAATGGCTCACCTTTTTAGGATTTTGTTACGGATTATGACTTAAGTGTGGACTTGTTCTTATCATCTCTACACGATAGTTATGCATAGCTTGTACTTAACTATGACATGAACAAGATCCAAACAACCAACTTGAAGCTATTAAACATGCTTAAAACTACTAAGAAAGCTATTAAGAAGAATTCTAAAGCAATCATGACTATTGTTTCTTTTAATTCCCAAAAGGAAAAAGGAAAAATAAGATAACCAAGGCCCAAGCTAGGTGAGTAAAAAGGGCAATGGCCAATAGCCTACTGCTGCCATCACCAAGGATACTGGCTCTAAGTAGACTTGCTGCCACAGTGGTAAGGTTGGATACTAGAAGCAAAACTGTAAAGCCTTTTTAGAGTCTTAAAGAAGAAGAAGCCTACAGATGCTTCTACTTCAAGTATTCATATTATTGAGATAAATACTAGTATTGTTTCTAATAATCACATATGTGTATTAGATACTAGTTGTAGTTCTCATTTGTAATCTGATTTGCAAAAACTAAAAAGTAATAGGAAGGTGAAGAAGGGTGATGTGGACCTGCTAGTTGTGAATAGAGTAAGAGTCGCTACCTTAGCTATATGGACATATTATTTAGATTTATCTTTATGTTTTATCTTAGGACTTAATAATTGTTATTATGTTCTTTCTTTGAACAAGAATATTATTTCTTTATCTTGTCTTGGTGAATAAGGTTTTAATGTTTTTGTTAATAGGAACAAGGGTTATTCCATTTATTTGAATGATATCTTTTATTGTTATAGATTTAATATTAATAGAATTTATATTTTTATCAATATGAAGAGGTTAATAACATGAATACTGAGAGACTAAAATAGGATAGCTTGAAACCATCTTATTTACGGTATTATCAACTTAGTCACATAAATGAGACACGTATGTCTAAGTTGCATAAGTTAAATGACTTAGATTTATTTAATTATGAATCATTTAAAACATGTGATCTTACTTGTTAGGCAAGATGACAAAAACACCCTTTAGTGGCAAGGGTGAATGTGCTAGTGGTTTATTAGAGTTGATACATTTGGAGGTATATGGTCCAATGATCACATATGCTAGAGATGCTTATCTCTACTTGATTACCTTTATCAATAATTATTTATGATTTGGGTATTTGTACTTATAAAGTATAAGTTTGAAGCCATTGAAAAGTTCAAAGAATTTAAAAATGAAATGGAGAAACAATTTGGCAAAAGATTAAAACACTTCAATTAAATTAAGGTGGAGAATACTTAAGCCAAGAATTTTCAAAGCTATCTTAAAGATAATGGGATATAATCTCAATAGACTCCGAACCTTATTGGACAAAGTTCAATCTATGATGAGCATTGTAGAATTACCTAAGACTTTTTAAGGCTATACATTAGAAATTGTTGTTTATACACTAAATAAAATTCCATCTAAATTGGTAGATGTTACACCATATAAGATGTGGTATAACAAAAAGCCAACTCTTCGACACATGAAAATATGGGGTTACTCTGCTTACGTGAAGAGAGTTGTATCATATAAACTCGATATTAAATCTAATAAGTGTTTATTTATGGGTATCCAAGAGAGTCTTTGGATACTATTTCTACAACCCTTTCTTCTTGGAGAAAGAATTTCTTCTAAAAAAAGATAGTGAGTAAAATTGAACTTGATGAAGTTTTAAAAACCATAAATAGAGGCTGATCAATTGATTGTTCTCGAATCTATTACTTATGCTAATGATATAACAAAAGAGCCTACTATTACACAAGCTCCTAGATGCTCTATTAAAGTTTGTATTGTTTAATAGATATATGGATTTCTCATTGATGAGAATAAACACATGAAATTAGTAAAGGAAGATAAAATTGCTAGCTATTAAAAGGTTTTAAAAAGTTCAGAATCATAATTATGGCTAAAGGCCATGAAATCTAAGATGGATTCCATGTATAACAACCAAGTTTTGATCTTAGTTTATCCACTTGAGGATGAAAAGCCATTAGGTGTAGATAGATCTTAAAGGAGAAGACTAATGTAAAAGGTAATATAGTTACCTATAAAGCATACTTTGTTGTTAAAGGTTATCGCCAAAGGCAGGGAATTGACTTTGATAAGACTTTTTCACTATTGACAATGCTTAAATCCATAAGGAATGCTTGCTATTGTCACTCATTATGATTATCAAATTTAGCAAATGGATGTGAAGAAAACTTTTCTTAATGGAAATCTATTGGAAGAGGTGTATATAACATAGCCTAAGCGATTCACATCCAGTGATAGTATCAAAGTTTACAAGCTTCAAAAATCCATTTATGGATTGAAACAAGCATCTAAAAATTGGAAATTTTATTTTGATGAGACAATCAAAGAGTTTAGTTTCTTAAAAAACATGGATGAACTATTTGTGTATGAGAAAGTTAGTGGGATTGCAATTGTTTTCCTTATGCTTCATGTTGATTACATATTGCTCATGGGATGTGTTATCTTAGTTCTTTAGTCTATGAAAATCTAGCTATCTAAACAATTCTCCATGAAAGACCTTAATAAAGCAAACTATATTTCGAGGATAAGGTTCTAAAGAGATAGATCTAAAAGGTTGATAGGTCTTTCACAGTCTATATATATAAATAAGATGCTAAAGAAGTTTAGCACGGATCTTTTTGAGATAGGATTCATTTTTATGGTGCATAAGAAATTTCTTTTAAAGTCTATGTGTCTTAAGACACAAAAAAGAGAGAGATTGCATAAGTAAGATCCCATATCCATAGAACCTTATGTAGCATTTAGTCTAAGTGTCATAAGCAAATTTTTATCTATAATAGAGAGGAACATCAGGTGGCAATCAAGAAATCCTTAAGTACTTAAGAAGGATAAATGATGTATTCTTGGCATATAGAGAAGGGGATTTACAGGTAAGTAGTTATACTGATGCTAGCTTTTAGTTTGATAAAGATGACTGCAAATCTCAATCTGGTTAAGTGTTCATTATTGGAAGAGGTACATTTATATAAAAGAGTTTTAAATAAGAAATAGCTACAAACTTAGCAGCCAAAGTTGAGTACATTATTGCTTTTAATGCAGTTAAGGAAGCAGTTAGGATTAAGAAGTTCACTATTGAACTCAAAATGGTCCCTTCAATTATAGATATTATACGTTTATGTCATGATTGTTAGATTCCATGGACTAATGCACAATGGAATTTAAATGCTCATGGAACTTAAACAATGATAAAACACCAAAAATTTTGTAAACAGAAATGAACAACATAAATTATAGCAGAAGAATTTTACAGTTATTTGTAGAAAAGTGCCTTTTTCCTTCTATTCAACACATTGAGTTGTCACAAACTATAGTAATCTTTATGAGAACACCTCTTAAGTATCCAAACAAGAATGTAATGATAAGGGAAACTAAAAAATCTTGGAGTTTAGTAAGGATTTATGGCTTAGAAAATAAAAAGAAAGAAAACAAAGTTCTGTGGTAAATGGTATCAATGTAGAAGAGAAGTAGGGGTATATTTGTGACTGATTTTTAAGGCCTTTTATATATTTTTAGTTGCCCTAGGTTTGAAAATTTTGACCCATATTTGATTAAAGAAAGCCCATAAACTAGGCCTCCTAAAGCACCTTGTGTATTGCTTATTTACAAGATCTCTACACATGGATTTTCTCTTTGTTAGCCATTTAAGGCCCTTTTAGAACCCAATTATAATCTACTCTAGGCCTAATTTAAAGACCTTTAATTATTAAAAGGCTAGTCAAAATTAGACTAAAATAAAAGCCCTAATTAGGCCTCTAATGCCCAATATATATAACCTTAATTTTGGGCTTGATATATTTGATTGGACACTAAGCCTAATTTTATGATTCTTTTTTATTTCCTAATATCTCATGTCATTAAGTATTTAATAAATTAAATCTCATCTCAAATTCCTTATGTGTGATACTTTATGGGCTTCTGAGGCATATTGGCAGTACATGGTGAATTAGAATCCTGCTTTAACTAAGATTCTTATGATTTAATCTTATTAAATCGTAATTAATTTGTAATTAATAATTCACATGTGCACAAGCCATGAGAGGCCTCTAGCCATGCATCATGACTATCCAAGTATTAGAAAGTCAGGTGGTTTGACTTAAACCTTCTATATACAGCGACCATGCAATAAACTCCTTTCACCATGCTTTATCTCATTTAGGTTTGAGGATAGACTTGTGTCAACTCAATGCTTTATTAACTATGTCTAATTGAGCCCCGAATATGTTGGCCCTAATAATTATATCTTTATTCTCAAAATGCCCTTGTGAATCTCATTAACTTTTACATTTTACTTTGGTCAAAGTTTTTTGAACAAAGATGACATACAAGAACTATGAGATAAACTCTCCACTTTAATCTAAGGTGGTGAATCTTATGAATCCTTTATTAATCACTGCCATATCTTTAAGTATTTCATGATATACTCAATCTTCTATCTATATGTACTTCAAATTTGAAGTAAAAGTAGCATAGTCAAAGTATAACACTCAATAAATAAGATAGTTAGTGATCCCAAGTCTAAGGATACTTTCACTACAAATATGATGGGATGCTTTCATTGACATAGATTAAATATCTATGTAAAGATCTCATGTTAGGTCTTCAATGAACTTTCTTCCCAAGCAAACATTCACATGCTAACTCTAAGCATCAAGATGCTTATAGCTTGTGAGAACTATTGCTTGACCTAGTCGAGAAGTATAACATGTGCTGGTTTCTCCCTATTAACAATGTCTCTACTTGTTAATACTATAACCAGGGATAATTTAGGTATTATCACATTTGCATGCAATAAGAAACTCACATCATGAACATTTCTTGATTTCCTCTGATTGTGATTATGTACTAGGGACTTTGTAACATGGTTTAAGGCATAACAAATAATTATAAATATTATAAAAGCACCAAGTAATAAAGAAAATGCCTTTTTCATTATTAAATGAAAATTTAATGTATATTTTCTCTAGGGCATACAAATAACATTCTCTTACTTACACTAGAACCAATCACTTACATATTTAATACACATGGTATTTGCATATTCAAACTTTCCTTTTTCTATTGCCTTTATGGGAGGATTAATTACATCTAATCTATAGGGACTTTTTTAATATTAACATCTTGCCTATCGATGATCTCCTTGATTAGATGGTAGTGCTTAAAGACATGTTTAGATCATTGATGAGACTTGGTTTCCTTGTTTATGCAATAGCTCGATCATTGTCACGATACAAACAAATTGGATCAATAATGCTAGGGACCACTCTAAGTTTGGTAATAAACTTCTTGATCCAAATTGCTTCCTTAGCTACCTCAAAAGTTGCTATGTACATAGCTTCAATTGCAAAATCAATGATCCTGCCCTATTTAGAACTCTTCCTATGATATCTCTTACCCGGTCCGATTATCAAACTTAAATAATGAGTAGCACAGAAACCGATATCCAAACTTATTATATCTAAAACTCGAATAAGATAAAACCTTTTTCAAAACATCTAACTAAATTTAAACTTTAGAAATTTGCTTAAATGAAAAATTTGCTTTTAAATTTCAAAACAATTTTAGGAATCCTCGTGTCGAAAATCCAGCAGCATAATAGTTGTACCGAGACACTATCCTAAAATGAATAGTACCTATAAGTACAAAAACACTTCTATATTCTCATCTCTAACAACAATTCAATCATCGACATCCTTCTGATCCTCCCAAAACATCTCAATATAATAGTTTCTCAAAAGCATACATCTCAAGTATAAATATAAGGAAATCCAGTATCCATATTTTGAATATACATAACCATAGTTAAGTTTTTAGTTAAAGTTTAAAAAACATTACAATTTACTAATCTAGCCCCAAATCCCTTTTGTACAACATATGAGTGCACTTCTTATCATGACAACCCATAATTTACGCAAAGGAAATTCAAAATGTATAAAAAATGAGAGCTATATCTTTATCTACATAGCTACATGAGGCTTCTGCTATTATCTATACTTATTTGACTTATGCATCACAAAAACAAAGAAGTGCTAAGTGAAACATTTAATGGAGTATTCAATATATCATACATAAACTCATGCATATACATGTAAGCATCCAATGACCATGTTATATAGCTATTCCCATTTAATAATATAGCCTAATAATTCATAATTATTCAAACACATCTTAATCATTCAAGATAGCAAGTATGTCATAACAACATTAATAGATGATAACATAAAATTAAGCAAGGTCTTCATGCTTTATCAACAATACATATCATAGTATCCATATGATTTTCATGATTTACATAGATCTTAATCTCATTGTGTTATATTAATACACATTTGACCATGTATAAAAGACAGTTACCCATAACTAGATAACGAGATTAAATGACCACAAAGGTCTTAATAATGACCACAAAAGTCTCAACAGTGACCATGAAAGTCTTAAATGGTGGCCTATAAGTCTTAATACGGTGACCAGTATGTCTCAACTCTAACTTAGAACATAGCCTAAAGGCAAATACGATGGCCCTAAGCCTTAATACGAAGACCTGATGGTCTCAAAAGCACTGAAGTGCCCTAACAGCCACTCATCTCCCTAATTGACTGGCCAATCTATCAAAGCTTAGTTGTCTACATATATGGGCTATCACCATTTTGTATTTGGTTTTACCTATTTAAAGTAGCATAATTAGATTTTTAAGTGTAATTGGTTAACAAATGACCATAGGGTAAAATTAAATCTCTTGATTTCAATTATGTCATCATAAATGCCTCATCAACATAATGATCATTACATTATTTACATACTTCTCAAATCATCATTATATCTCACTTACATTTACCCTTGCAGTAAATACTCTATTTATCATGCCATCTCAATATGGTTTATATTCTACTCACAAGGAGTGAACTAGCTTTTGGCTTTAAGAGTAAAATTATATACTCAATTTAATGAATTACTATATCAAATTATAATTCCAACCATTTAATATAATTATCATACTTATGTGTTATAATTCAAGAATATCTTTCATTCTAGATCTTATAACATCATCTCAAGCAATAGTATACTCAATAATGTCAATCTATGATATAACATAACTGACAATAATATAGCACAACATCATTGTATAGAATTCATTACTGACCATTTCATGCTCACCTTAGTTACTTAAGCTTCAATGGAATTTCAGCCTATATAGCCTTTTAAGCTCAATCATTCATACTTTTGATAAAATCATGCCATTCTAATTAAAATCATACAACTTGATTATTTATAGACTCATAAATAACCAATTCTTATCATACATATATGCATATACCTTTTAATGAACCTTATTATGTCTTTCTATCAACATACAATATTTATAGCACCACACACATTCATTTATTCATTATCTCTCATATACATGTAATTAAGACACTTTAATCCAATTCTAATTGCCAACCTATCATTTAAGCCAACGCAACATACATATAGTTATACAAGGTAACAACCGGCCAAGATTAGATATCCACATATTCATAAATCCAGTCATCCTTTTATCATTATATATGTATTTATACTAGCATTAAAATATAACTTTTCAAGCCAATATCATTTCCCCACCATTTATTCTCAAAATATGTTTTACCCATACCTAGTGATCATAACAACTTAAATTCTTACAAACAAATTACTCAAATATAAGTTTTTAATTTAATTATGTTTCAATTACATTAACCACATCACTTTAGTGTCATAATACAAACACTCTCTCTTTTAAGGGAAGTTTTGGCCTTCTCTCACATAACACACTACCATCATATTTATCATCTCAATTCTATCATTTTTTAACATATATGTCATGCTCATAACATCTAAATACATCTAACATTTATTACATGGCATTAATAGCACCAAACATTAATTCATACATTTGAACACACACTTTTATTCAACACTCTCACACATATAACATATGATACATTGAATACACTTACCTTAGAGTTTAATCACACCTAAAGGTACTCTTTAAACCTTCTTTTTTTTTCCTTTTAGCTTTACTAAGTCCCTTTTTCTTTACATACACAATTTTAGGAAACTTAGAAAATTCACATAAAATCCAATACACCTCCATAATTAAATCTAACCTTAGATATAAGTTCTTGGGCACCCAAAAATCATTAGAAAAATATTGAAATCTATAAAAACTTACCCCTTAATTTTTTAGCTACTATTTACCCTACTCTTCATCCATCATTTTCTTCTAACCAAATTTCATTTTCTCACTTTAGAGGGGTGAATGGAACTACAAAGGTTCGATTTGAAGGGTTGGATGGTGATTTAGAGGCATAATTTGAGGAAACAAAAAGAAAAATGTAGGGGTTTGTAAAGGAGAAGTTGTTGGCTGCAAATAGAGGAAGGAGAGCTGTAGATGCCACTATTCCTATATTGACCATGATTATTTATAAGACTTTGACCATTTAAATCATCAAACAATTGGATGGTAAAGATTTTCCCTCTAAAGATCTAATGTCTATCCTTTTCTCCTAATTAAAACCCATTTCTTTTAATATGTTTCCTTTAATAAAATCATACCCTTCAAGACTCAAAAGCCTCTAAAAACTGTTGCTCAAAAATTGAGGAATACCAAATTAAAATGACATTTTAACCTTAACCCAAGTTTAAGAAAAATACTTCCTAATATTTAAAAATTCTAATTTTAATACCAATAGACTATTTGAAATATTTAAGTATCTGGTTGTTTTGATCCTAAAATTTTATGAGCAACAATCGAATTCAACTAAAACTAGGTCACTATTCATATGACACTACCGTAAAATCTTAGCTGTCATTTTTAACCATTTAAATGACTTCATTTTCACTTCAAATTTTACCCAAAATTATATTATGATTAATACTTCCCTTTGGTTATACTAGTGTAACTCGAGTCTTCGAAAATACTATTCACATCTTTAGAAGTTTTATTCACAACACCGTATTTTCGAGTATTACATTTCTTCCCCTCTTAGAGGAATTTCATCCTCAAAATTACCTAGATCAAATAGATGTGGGTATTACTCCATTTAACTTTCACTTTCCTAGGTCACTTCTTCTATGTTGTGATGTCTTTATAACACTTTCACCAGTGGCATTTTCTTATTCCATAGTTTGTTAACTTCTCGAGCTAAGATCCTTATTGTTTCTTCTTCATAAGATAAATATGATTGTATTTCAACCTCCTTTGTTGTTAGAATATGAAAAGGGTTTGACCTATAACTCTAAAGCATAGACATATAGAATACATCATGAATCTGCTATAGTTCTGGAGGCAATGCTAGTTTGTAGCCTACTATTCCCACATGCTCAATTATCTCATATGGGCCAATAAACGTCGAACTTAACTTGAATTTCTTACCAAATCTCATAACTTTCTTCCATAGAGATACTTTGAGAAAAACTTTATCTTTGACTACATACTCTATGTGTTTTCTCTTTAAATAAGCATACACTTATATCTATTTGATGCAACTTTCAATCTGTCTCTAATGATATTAACTTTGTCTTCAGTATCTTTGATTAGATTAAGTCCTATCAACTTATACTCACTTAACTCTACAAAGAGGTGCTCTGCACTTCCTCTAGTATAAAGCTTTATACGGTGCCATACCTAAACTTGTATGACAACTATTATTGTAGGCAAACTCTACCAAAGAAAGATAATGTTCCTAACTTGCTTTAAACTCTATCATATCTCTCTTCATGTCGTGCCACTAATAAGAAGGCTTCAAATCCTAGTACATCTTTGTACTACCAAGATGCATAACGTATGATGTATTATAAGCCTCTTGCAAAATTTGACTCTTTATATCTTTCACATTAAATACACATAAAATGATCTTGGTAATACAAACATCCATTATCCTAAATCTTGTAAAATGGAACTTCCCTTTTTGAATAAGACCTATAATCTCTGTAAGCTTGCTATCTTCTTTTTTAGCATCTTTAAATTATTGCAAAGATTAGGCTTAACTTGCATTTTTGCCAATAAGTCTCTGTCATCTATAAGATCCATTTAACATTCATAGCTTTCATGGTTGCCATCAACTTTCTACTCAAAGCATCTGCTACCACATTAACCTTCCTCAGATGGTAGTTAATAATGCAATCGTAGTCCTTTATCAACTCTATCTATCATCTCTATCTCAACCTTAATTTCTTCTAGGTAAGGAGATACTTTAGACTCTTATGATTAGTATAGACATAAAACTTCTCTCGATAAAGATGGTATCTCTAGATCTTCAAGGCAAATACTATAGCTACTAACTTTAGATTATTTAATTGGCTGAGAGCATAGGCAACTACCTTGCCTTCTTGCATAAGTACACATCTAAGCCCATTCAAAAAAGCATTATTGTAGATGGTAAAATCCTTTCTTGACATTAGCTATACAAGAACTGAAGCCTCTATTAACATCACTTTTAGCTTGTTAAAACTCTCTTGACACTTGTCATCCTAAAAAAAGTTAACATTTTTTCTTAATAGGCATGTCATTAATGTTGCAATCATAAAAAATCCTTTAACAAAATGCCTATAGTACCCATCCAACCCTAAGAAACTCTTGATCTTGGTGTTGTTCCTAGGTAGCTTCCATTTTATAATTGCTTTAATCTTGCTAGGATCAATTCGAATGCCATTAACTGATGTTATGTATCCTAAGAAAGACATTTGATCTACCTAAAACTCACACTTGTTAAGTTTGGCATAAAGCTTCTCATCCTTCAATATCTATAATACAATCCTGAGGTGTTCTTTATGGTCATGTCTACTCTTAGATAACACTAAGATATCATCAACGAATACCATAACAAACCAATCTATATATGGCCTAAAGATTCTATTCATCAAATCCACATAAAAGCCATTAGAGCATTGAAAAGCCTAAATGGCATTACCAAAAACTCATAATGTCCACCCTAAAGGCTATCTTAGCAGCATTTGCTTCTTTGACTCTCAACTGATAGTATCTAGATCTCAAGTCAATCTTAGAGAAAAATGCTTACTCCTCTGAGCCGATCAAACAAATGATCAATGTGAGGTAATAGATACTTGTTCTTAATAGTCACCTTATTTAGTTGTCTGTAATCTATACACAATCTCAAAGAACCATCATTTTTCTTAACAAATAAGACCAGTGCTCCCTATAGGGATACATCGATCTTATAAAACCCTCATCAAGTAGTTCTTGCAATAGAATCTTTAATTCTTGCAACTTTATAGTTTTTATTCTATAAAAAGCCATAGACACTGGTGTTGTACTAGGTAAAACCTGAATCCCAAACTTTATCTCTCTAACTAGTGGTAACCCTAGTAATTCTTCAAGAAACACATCTACAAATTTAAAAACCATTGGTATCTAACTCACATCTGATTCTTCCTTTCTGGTGTCATATATATGAGCCAAATAGGCTTGACACCATTTCCTTATCATTCACTTAGCCTCGACTATAGAAAACACATTAGGCATAAAGTCTAATCTTTCTTCAATAACTATAACTTTTATCCCATTCGATCTACAAAGGGAAATCCTCTTTTATCTATAAACCACTATGGCTTGGTGCTTGGATAACCAGTCTATACCTAAAATCAAATTGAACTTATCGAATGGTAGTTTGATAAGATTTATAGAAAACACATGTCCTTAGACTAACAAAGGACATTCCTTATATACTCTGTTAATTATCACATGTTATCCTATTGGGTTGCTAACTAGAATATCTATGTTAAGCTCTTCTGACACTAACCCTTTATCTTTCGCCTATGCAGTGCGTATGTATGAATGAGTAAAACCAGATCTATCAAAGATAAAATAGGTAGATCAAAGAGGTAGAAATTACCATTAATGACTTAAAGAGAGTCAGCATCCTCACAAGCTCAAATAGCATACTGTTTAACCAATGCTCTTTTCTCAGATCTATTTATGGTCTCATCCTTATCTCTTTAATTTCTATCCACTCTATTACCCCTGTCTCTCCTCTTATCTTTATACTAAATTGGGGAGACACCTTTCATCTATATAGGAACTCTAGGATTTTTAGGGTAATCTTATTGACAATGGACTTTGGAGCCATATCTATAGCATGCTCTTAATATGGTCTTGTAGCAAACTCCCCTATACCACTTGCCATAATGTTCACACTTTAGTTTTAATGCATTTCTAGCAGTAGAAACTAGAGCACTAGTTGCTTGTGCCTATTGTCTAAATGTTGCTCTTGAACCCAGAATAGATTCTTAGATCTGATCTCACTTTTGGGATTGTTATTGTCTAAACTAATCCCCTTTCTGCCTCTTCTATAGATTAAAGGGTAAACTAGCTGAACCCTATCTATAGGGTTTTTTCTTTTGATAAACCTTTCTTTTCTCTTTCTAAATCTCCTCAATAGTGTGACATGCTGCCACTAAAGCTGTAAAGCCTTTTATCTTCATTAGGGCCACTTGAAGCTTTATTTTAAGGTTAAGCCCTCTCTCAAACCATTTGTATTAGTCTTCTTTAGTAGAAACCATCTCTGCATAATACTCAGCTTGGTGAACTTTTTCTCATACTTAGCTATGGTTTTATTCTTTTACTTTAAGTTAACAAACTCTTATCTCATCTTATTTAGATAATTTTCTATGATGTACTTCTTCTTAAACTCCCAAAAGAAGAATTCCCAAGTTAAATCTATAGGTTCTTTGTGTTTTATGATGTCTCCCACTATTTAAATGCCTCATCCTAAAGGAGTTAAGTAGCACAAATCACATACTCCTCTAGTGTGCATCTCAACTGCTGCTTTATCCGTACCATTTTATCTAACCAATATTTTACTTTATTGGCTCCGCTTATGCATCTCAAGGATAAATGTAAGGAAATCTAATATCCATACTTTAAATATACATAACCATAGTTAAGCTTTCAATTAAAGTTTAAAAAACATTACAATTTACTAATCTAGGCCCAAATCCTCTATTTACAACATATGAGTGCTCTTCCTACCATGACAACCCCTAATTTACACTAAAGGAATTCAAAATATACCAAAAATGAGAGTTACATCTTTATCTATATAGCTACTTGAGGCTTTTGCTGTTATCTGTACTTCTTTGACTTAGGCATCACAAAAACAATGATGCCCTAAGCAAAATGTTTACTAGTGTATTCAGTATATCATACATAAACTTATGTAGATACATGCAAGCATATGATAATCATGTTAAATAGCCATTCCCATTTAATTATACAGCTTAATAATTCAAAATTATTTATACATATCATAGTCATTCAAGATAGCAAGTATATAATAACAATATTAATATATGATAACATAGAATTAAGTAAAGTCTTCATATCAATAGTGCATATCATAATATCTATACAATTTTTATGATTTATATATATCTTAATCTCATTAGGTTGTATTAATACACATTTGCCCATATATAAGAGATAGGTACCCATAACTGGATAAGAGGACTCATTAACCACAAAGGTCTCAACAATGACCACAAAGGTTTTAAATGGTGACCATAAAAGTCTCAAATAGTGACTCATAGGTCTAAATATAGTGACCCATAAGTCTTAACTCCAACTCAAAACATAGCTCAAAGGCAAATACGATGACCTGTAGGACTCAATATGGTGACTTAAAGGTCTCAAAAGCACCAAGGTGCCATATTAGCTACTAATCTCTCTAGTTGACCACTCAACCTATCTAAGTTAGGTTGTTTACATATATAGGCTATCACCATTTTGTATTCAATTTCACCTTTTTAAGGTAGCTTAATTAGATTTTTAAGTGTTATTGGTCAAAAAATGACCAAATGTCAAAATTAAATCTCTTGACTTCAATTATGTCATCATACATGCTTTTTCAATGTAATGATTATTATATCATTCACTAAAATCATCATCATATCTCACTTGCATTCATTCTTACATCAAATGTATTATTCATCATGCCATCTCAATATGGTTCATATTCTACTCATAAGGAGTGATCTAGCCATTCGACCTTAAGAGCAAAATCATATACTCCATTTAGTGAATTACTATATCAAATTATAATTCCAACTATCTAATACAATTATCATACTCATGTGTCATAATTCAAGAACATCTATCATTCTAAATATCATAACATCATATCAAGCAATAGTATGCTCATAAATGTTAATACATGATATAACATAAATGACATTAATATAGTATAACATCATTGCATAACATTTATTGCTTACTATTTCATGCTCACCTTAGTTACTTAAGCTTTAATGGAATTTCAGCCCATATAGCCTTTTAAGCTTAATCATTTATACTTCTAATAAAATCAAGCCATTGTACTTAAAATCACACACCTTGATTATTTACATACTCACACATAACCAATTTTTATCATACATACATATACCTCTTAATGAACCTTATTATATCTTTCTATCAATATGCAATATTCATAGCATCACACATTTATTTACTCATCATCTCTCATATATATGTAATTAAGACACTTTAATCCAATTATAATTGCTAACCTATCATTTAAGCCAACACAACAAACATATGGTCATACAAGGCAACATTCAGCTAAAACTAGATATCTATATATTCATACATCCAATAATCCTTTTATCATTATATATGTATTTATACTAGCATTACATTACATATTTTCAAGCCAACATCATATCACCACCATTTATTCTCAAAATATGTTTTGGCCACACCTAGTGATCATAACAACTTACATTCTTACAAACAAATTACTCATATATAAATCTTCAATTTAATTATGCTTTAATTATATTAACCACATCACTTTAGTGTAAAAACACACACTCTTTCAAGGAAAGTTTTGGCCTCCTCTCATATAACACACTACCATCACATTTATCATCTCAATCTATCATTTTAGAACACATGCATCATGCTCACAATATCTAAATACATCTAACATTTATTACATGGCATTAATGGCACCAAACATTAACTCTATACACTTGAACACACACTTTAATTCAATATTCTCACAGATAAAACAAATGATACATTTAATACACTTACCTTAGAGTTCAATCACACCTAAAAAGCATCTTGAAAACTTCTCTTTCCCTTTAGTTTTAGTAGGTCCCTCTTTCTTTACATACACAATTTTAGGAAACTTAGAAAATTCACATAAAATCCAATACACCTCCAAAATTAAATCTAATCTTCGATATGAGTTCTTGGGCACCTAAAGATCATTAGAAAAATATTGAAATCAAGAAAAATTTACTCTTTAATTTTTAGTTACGATTCACCTTACTCTCAATCCACCATTTTTTTCCAACCAAATTCTATTTTCTTGCTTTTGAGGGGTGGATGAAACCTTAGAGGTTTGATTTAAGGGGTTGGATGGTGATTTAGAGGTGTAATTTGAGGAAACAAAAAGAAAAATAAAGGGGCTTGTAGAACGAGAAGGCATCGGCTACAAATAGAGGAAGGAGAGGTCTAGATGCCACTATTCCTCTATTAACCATGACTATTTAAAAGACTTTAACCATTTAAATAGTCAAACAATTGGATGGTGGAGATTTTTCCCTCTAAAGATCTAATGGTCGTCTTTTTTCTCCTTTTTAAAACATTTTTCTTTCAATATGTTTCCTATAATAAAAACCTCTTTTAAATACTATATATGTCCCATAAAATCATACCCTCCAAGACCTAAAAGCCTCTAAAAACTCTTACTTGAAAATCAAAGATAACAGAATTAAAATGACACTTTAACCTTAACCTAATTTTAAGAAAATACTTCTCGATATTTAAGAATTCCACTTCTAATACTAATGGACTATTTGGAAAATTTAAGTATCAAGTTGTATCGATTCCAAAATTTTTTGAGCAAAAACTAAAATTTTATAGTTTTATTAAAACTAGTAACTATTCAGGTGACACTGTCATAAAATCTTAACTATCATTTTTAACCATATAAATTACTTCATTTTCACTTCAAATTTTATCCAAAAATATATTATAATGAATACTTCCCTTCGGTCATATTAGTGTGACCCTAGTCTTAGGAAATACTATTCACATGCTAGGAAGTACTATTCACAATATCAAGATTTTTTGGCATTACACTTCTAAATAATTGCTTCTTCACCTATAATGAACACATATCCAAACTAAGAACAATCATCCTTATCAGATTGGAAACTAGCATCAATATACTAACTTGTTTGTAAGTCTCACTTTCCATATACCAAGAACAAATCTTTAGTCCCTTCTCAAGTTTTTAAAGATGTTCTTGAAAGCTGCCTAATGTTCCTCTCCATAATTGGATTAGAATTTGCTCTTAACACTCAGTAAATGATATATCAAGCCTAGTACATAGCATAACATACAAAATGGATCCTATTGCAGATGCATATGGAATCCTACTTATGCACTCTCTTTCCTCTTAAGTCCTAAGCCATAAATTTAGAAAAATGTTTCCTATACACCATAGGAATACAACCCTTCTTAGAGAGATCCATGCTAAACTGCTTTAACATCTTGTCTGTGTATGTAAATTGTGAAAATCCCAACAACCTTCATGATCTGTCTTTATAGATCCTCATCTCATTATATAGGTTGCTTCTCCAAAGTCTTTCATGGAGAACTGTTTACTAAGTCAAATTTTGACTAATTGAAGGACTAAGATATGATTTCCCATGAGTAGTACGTCATATGCATACAACATAAGGAAAATGACTGCACTCTTACTAACCTTCTTGTAAACACATGGTTCATCCATGTTTTGTGAGAAACCAAACTCTTTGATTGTCTTATCAAAGTGGATATTCTTGCTCTTAGATGCTTGCTTTAGCCCATAAATAAACCTCTAAAGCTTGCATACTTGATTTCCATTTCCATATGTAAAACCATTATGTTGTGTTATATACACCTCTTTTGGTAGATTCCTGGTAAGGAAAGCTATCTTTACATCTATTTGCCATATCTCATAATCATGAATGACAAGCAAATTCTAGATAAATTTAAGAATTGTTACGAGAGATAAGTTTCAAGAAAGTCATTTCTTTGCCTTTAATGATATCTTTTTGTACAAGTTGTGCCTTATAGGTAATCACATTATCTTCCATGCCGATCTTCTTCTTGAATATACATTTCACCCAATGGGTTTTATCCCTTTAAGTGAATAAACCAAGGTCCAAACTTATTTTTCATACATGGAATCTATCTAAGATTTTATGGCCTTAAGCCATAATTCTGATTCTAAACTCTTTAAAACCTCTTCATAACTTGTGGGCTCATTTCATTTTACAATAGTTACATCCTTGTATTGATCCATAAGAAATCCATATCTCTTTGGAATAGTCTTAACAGTAGAGCATCTAAGAGTTTATGTTTCAACAAGTTCTTTTATTACCTCATTAACATGGGTAATAGACTCAGGATTAGTGGGTTAATCCGATTCTATTTGTAGGTCTTATATTTTATCAAGTTCAATCTTACTCTTACTATCTCCTTTTAGAAGAAACTCTTTCTCCAAGAAGACTGCATGCTTCAAAATAAACACTTTTTGTTCCAAAGAGTGTAGAAGTAGTACCCTAGGGATTCTTTAGAATACCCCATAAACAAGCACTTATTAGACTTAGTCTCAAGATTGTCTAACATTTTTCTTTTCACATAGGCTAGGCAACCCCAAACCTTCATGTGTGAAAGAACTGGTTTCTTGTTATACCATATCTCAATGGAACATTGACTTTGATGGGACTCTATTTAATGCATAGACATCAATCTCCAGTGCATAACCACTAAAGGACTTGGGTAAGCCTGCAAGACTCATCATAGATCAAACCATGTCTAACAAGATTTGATCCCTCCTTTTAAATACACCATTACATTATAGTGTATATTGAGGAGTCCACTAAAATAATATCTCATTGTCTCTTAGATAACCTTAGAAATCTTGGGTTAGGTGCTCACCACCACAATCTAATCAAAGTGTTTTACTCTTACCAAGTTGTTTCTCTACTTCATTTTTGGATTCTTTGAACTTTGCAAAGGATTCAAACTTGTACTTCATCAAGTACATACCCATATCATAAATAGTCATTGATGAAGGCAATGAAGTATAAGAAACCTCTATGTGCATGTGTAGTCATTGGACTACATACATTTGTATGTATAAGTTCCAATAATTCACTCACGCATTCGCCTTTTCTAGTAAATGGTATCTTAGTCATCTTACCTAATAAACAAGAATCATATGTATCACATGATTCATAATTAAATGAACCTAAACTACCCGTCTTGTGTAGCATAGACATGCAGGTCCCATTTATGTGACCAAGATGAAAATGCCATAAGAAAGATAGTTTTAGGTTATTTATACATAAATTACATTAGTAATAGAACTTGAACAATAAAAATGCCATTCAAGTTAATAAAATAACCTTTATTTTTTAATGGAAAATTTAAAACCTTATTTAACTAGACAAGAAATTGAAATAATATTTCTAGATAAAGATGGAACATAAGAACAAGTGTTCAACATTAATATAAGTCCAAAAGGTAAAAGCAAACAATATGTTCCTATAGATAATGCAACTTTTTCTCCATTCACAACACATAGGTCCACATCTCTCTTTTTGACTTTCCTACTGCTCCTTAGTATTTGCATAGTAAAACCTAAGCGAGAACCATATTCAGTATCCAATACCCCTAATTAGTTATCTAAAGTAGTATTAGTATTAATTTCAATCATGTAAATAATTGAATATAAAGCACCACCTTACTTTTCCTTCTCTTGAGACTCTAAGAAGACCTTGCAATTGCATTTCCAATGCCCAGTCTTTTCATAGCGGAAGCATGTGCCCTTTAAAACAATTTTCTTTTTACTAACAGGAAGAGCAACATCTGGTGGTTTCCCCTTCTTCTTGCTTACCCTATTGTAGGCACTAATTACCTTATTCTTCTTCTTTTTCTCCGCCTTCTTCTTCTTTTTCGTCTTCTTCTCCTTCTACTCCGTCGTCTTCTCCTCTTTTTCCTCCTCCTGCGTCTTTTTCCTTTTCTTTTCCTCCTCTTTTATTTTTTCCTATTCTTCTTCCTCTTTCTTTTGCTTTTACTTTTCCTCTTCTTTTTCTTACTCTTCCTCTTCTTCTTACTCTTCTTCTTCCTTTTCCTCTTTCTCTTCTTCATCTTTCTCCTCTTTTTCCTCTTTTTTTCTTCTTCGTTTTCTTCTTTTATCTCTTAGAAGAAGTAGAAGAATTAACAACCATGACTAATTTAAAGGTTTACTTCTTAACAGCCTTTTTAGTAGTCTTGAGCATGTTAATTAGCTTAGAGATGATAGTAGTGATCTTGTTCATCTAATAATTAAGCATAAAAGATGCATAACTATTAGTCAAACTATGCATAATTAAGTCTATTCTCAAATCTACATCCATAAGAAAACCCAAGCTGACTAGCCATTAAACGTACCCATTCAAATTTAGCCCATGTTGTACGGCTGAAGTTCCCTCCATTATTCTACAATAGAATATAGCCTTAGATATCTCATACCTTTTAGTCCTACTATGCTCCCCAAATAACACTTTGAGGTGGAATGGTATTTGTAACGCCCCAATCGTCAAAGTCTTATGAACAGTATCGAGCAGGTCCAAGTGATGATCCCCGAGGTCCGGGTCGTCATTTCGAGTCCGATGACTGCCATATTGGTTATAAAACTTTGACAGGCCTGAAAATAGGGAAAACAAATGAATTAAAAATTTTAACAGAACCAATAATTCGTTTTAGGTTATAAACTACTAATTTCGGAGATAAAAATATTTTGGAACCCGAATAGTCTGAGACCCAGGAAGGTGCGTAGATGGTCTCAAAAATACAATACCCTGAAGTTCAAAAATTCCACTGAGCATGGTGGTGAACAAATTATAATTTTTTGGAGTCGTCTGATAATTTTTCGGAATATTTTATTCTAACCGTGAATAGTGCCAAAATGTTCACAGTTAACTTTTGACTTGAAATTTTGCATGGACCTTAGTCCCATTAATTTAGGAATTTTAAAATAAAAATGAGAATTTTTGGAGCACCGAGGAATACTTTACGAATTTTTGAAGTTAAAACCCGGTATAGGGTGAATAGTGATTTTTGCATTCAGTGGAATCTTGAGCTGAAATTTTGTAAGGGCCTTAATGGCAATAATGAGAGTTTTAGGGACTAGAATGGGAATTTTTAGAAGCTTCTAGAATATCTTATGAATTTTTACACCAAAAAGTGACATAAAAATGCCCAAATTTTGGTAAATAGCCATTTCGGCCAATCAAGTTGATCCAACCCATCATCCCTGCAGATTTTCTACCTAAAAATGGTCCAACCAAAGGCCAAACCATCATCTTCAACCCTAAACAACAAGAAGCCGTCCCTCCCTCTCTCATTTCTTCCATTTTTCCTTGCTTTCTCTCTCCTAAATCCTCATCAAAACCCATGAAAATTTTATATAATTAGAACCTCCATTATATTTAGATACTAATTCTAACAAAAAGT
>CANXYI010163519.1:0-15510 GCA_948208565.1 Hura crepitans
GTTTCTCGGTGTGTGCGGATGGTTGTGCTGATCTGCAATATTAGACTCACTAGAATAGTGAAATTTTCGGTCTTCTTGAGGCTGATATAGCTAGTGTGGGTGGTGTATGTTGATTGACTCGTTTCTTTATCTGCAGAATTAGATTAGTCGCTGTGGCTACTCAGAAATTCGTTGCAGAGGTTGCGAGTGATGCACTTCAGTATGTATCATTCTCATTTTTCGTAATCTACCTAACAAGTGCTTTGATTTGGCTTTAGTTCGTAGCATCATCGACCTTTTCGTGTGCCATATGGATTAAAAACATTTTTTTTTCTTCAGTCCTTACTTTGAATGTGTGCAAAATTGTTAAGCATTTAGAGCACCTTTTTGGGTGGCAGCTGAAGATGGTGGTAAATGTACATCCATATATTTTGAGATAGACAACTTTTATACCATCCACATGGAAACACTGAATAAATTATGATCATCATTTGACCCCACTGGAAAGATGTATTTGTAACAAAATTTAGGTTAGAGGCTGTCACAAAATATATTCTCCACTATATATAAGCATGGTATGGAAATCGGTTGATTTTCATATCTGTTCTAGCAGTTAGTAAAGTTCTTGTATGTACTGAGGTATTGGTTCCAGAATTTTCACCACCATATCTAGTGTAGGCACATTAGAATTTTGTTGCTAAAGTGATAGAGACAGAATATGTTTTTCTCTTATGTGCCTTATTGTAGGCAATGTAAGGCTTGTCAGTCAGCAGTCATCAAAGATAAAAGAGAGAAGCAGCAAAAGGTGCTAAGATGGTCCTTTTACAATCTTGTGTCAACTTATGATGATTTATTTTTGCTAGTTTTAACTTCTCTTGTTAACAGGATAAACGCCTAATCTTGACAATGGAGGACCTATCCAAGGCATTGGATGATGTAAGTACCAAAACATTCTGTATCATCCTTTGTTTGGAGAGACCTGTCCAAAGTTATTTTGCATTCTAAGACAGTGGTTTTGTCCCTTGTTTTTGCTTTGCTTCCTTTGGCTGAAGTAGACAGCATTCTTCATTTAGCTGTATATCTTTGTTTGGCTATTATATTTGCTCACGATTTTGAGTCAAATGGGAAAAGAACAACGATGA
The DNA here is from genome assembly GCA_948208565.1 of Hura crepitans. Lineage (NCBI taxonomy): Eukaryota > Viridiplantae > Streptophyta > Magnoliopsida > Malpighiales > Euphorbiaceae > Hura > Hura crepitans. The sequence continues at coordinate 1,122 of CANXYI010163519.1, forward strand.
TATTCAACCACAAGTGAATATATGTAGCACCTATATAAGGGATCGATGAGCTATCAATTTTGTAGTAAAATGTTATAGGAACGTGTCTTTTGATTTCTCTTCTTAATATTCTCGATACACTAATATGTACTGATGAACCTTTTGCTACTGAGTGAGCAGCATGGTGTGAATGTGAAGCACCAGGAATATTTTGCTGATAGTCCATCCACGGGAACGGATCCTGCATCAAGAGATGAGTAATCTGGCTTGGATTTACAAGTTTTTTCACATTTTTTTTAGTATGTTTGAGTCCACATACATTCTTGTTTTACAACAACTTCAAATCCATTTGATAGAAAAGCATTCAGGAGAATCAAGTAAATTTTAATGTTCATATGGTAATACGAGAGTCAAGATTTGAGAGATAATGTATATCATCTGGAAAGGAAAATGAGAAGCTGTTTGTCAAAACGGCACTGGAAACTCTTTCGTGCGACAATTGAGATTGTTTTTGTCACCTCAATGGATAAAAGAAACATGACTGGATGTTCTTCCGCCATTGGAAAAGGGATGCAAATTCCTTGAGCTTGACTACGGATTTACTGTATCGTCATTTTTATTTAATTACCAGATAATGACTTTTTGACTACGAGAATTTCATGGTTTAATCTTTTCCTGAGTTGATTGGAGTTATGCAGTTGAATTCTAGCTGACTGAGATCTTAGATCTTCAAAACTTGTATTCTGCAATTCGGAAACTTGTCAAGATGACGGAGAGGAGGATTATTTTAAAGAATTATTTTCTTGATCTTATCCTTCGAAAAGATGAAGCTAAACTTAGCATTTGATCATCTTGGAACGTCAAGCTTCCTTAGTGAGATCTGAGGCCAATTTGCAGCATTAGGAAGAAGCAAGCAAAGGGAATTTAATTTTGAAGTAGATCTTTTAAAAAATATAATAATAGTTGAATATAGGCGAGAAAAATTTATAAGAAATTCGATAATGGTAAAAATAGCGGTTTAAAAGTTAAGAATTACATAATTTTGTTGCCTTCGATAGTGTAAATGTAGCTGAGTAGCTATCAAAGAAAAAAACAAATCCGATACAAGGAAACCAAGCTAATGATATGATTCTATATTGGTTGAATAATTGGCATGATGTTCACTCGATGAATTGTTGCATAATAAGCCGAATCTAAAGAAGGAAAAATCTCATAGATAAATGGGTAGACAAGAATGCTTAATATTGGCCCCAAAAAAAAAAAAATTATTTGCAACAAATATCTTGGTTTGAGATAAATTCTATGGAATATTTTACAGAAAGCTTTTTTCATAGTAATTGCAAAGATATATAGATCTGAAAAACAACAAAGATGACCGAAAAACACGAGAATTTTATTTTATTTTTTCATGTTACTCTAAAGAAGGGGTGAAGTATAAAATTTTTGTCAATTTCTTTGTTCACTAGTTCGTGTTGATTTTGTCGTGCCCTTGAACGCTCAAATGGTAAAACTGGTCCTCGAATATTGAAAAGTCTCAGGGTTGCCACTATAACTTCCTGGAAATTAAGCCGAATGAAGTCACTGATTTTCCGATGGATTTGCAGTATAAGATTAATTAGTTTCTCTTAGGCTATGAGAATTTACAGAAAATCGTCTCGAATCCATCGATTTACATAAGAAGCCGTCCTCAAATTAACTTCCATATACAAGGAAGTTGTCGTCTTCTTCTCGGCCTTGTGCGTATTTGTTAAGTTCCATACACCTTATAAATAATTAGACTGATATGTTTCTAAACAGAACTTAATCTTAACATAACAGCAAAGATGACTTTTTTTTCCTGTTGCTTCTTGTTGTAGGAAGTAATATTCTAAGCAAATGTAAGCTAACTTTTAGTTGCAAGGATGAGGAATAGACTTCTATATTCTTTACTGTTTCTAACCCTAGGAAGTAATTCGGTTATGGAAATGGTGGTGGCACAGGGACGAAACACAACAGTGGGTGTGAATGTAGGAGTGGTACTTGACATGGATAATTGGGTGGGGCAGATGGGGTTAAGTTGCATCGTCACGGCTCTCTCCGACTTTTATGCCGCCCATTCTACCTACCTAACCAGGCTGCTTCTCCACGTTAAAGACTCCAACAAAGATGTTGTTGGTGCTGCTGCTTCAGGTTCCTTTTTCTTTAATCTAGTTTTGAACCAAAGTACTTTTTAAATTGTTAATCAAAATGGTTCTGAAACAGTCTTGGACCTGATAAAAAATGGTGAAGTGCAAGCAATTATAGGGCCATCAACATCGATGCAGGCAGAGTTTGCTATTCAGCTGGGAGGAAAAGCTCAGGTACCCATTATATCATTTTCAGCATCAAGTCCTTTTCTTACTTCAGGAGCAACACCATATTTCTTCAGAGCTACACAAAATGACTCAACTCAAGTGAAAGCAATAGCTGCAATAGTTGAAAAATTTAGATGGAGAGAAGTTGTTCCAGTATACGTCAACAACGAGTATGGCCAAGGGATCATACCTTATTTACTAGGTGCTTTGCAAGCCATTGATGCCCGTGTCCCCTACCAGAGTCCCATTTCTCCCGTGGCCACAGATGATCAAATCGTCCAAGAGCTATACAAGTTGATGACAATGCAAACTAGAGTTTTTATAGTTCACATATCACCTACTCTTGGCTCTCGACTTTTTACTAAGGTAAGAGAAGTTGGAATGATGAGCGAAGGGTATGTTTGGATCGTAACTGATGGGATGACAAATTTCTTGAACTCTCTAACTCCTCCAGTTCTTGATTCAATGCAAGGTGTGTTGGGTGTTAGGCCTTACCTTCCAACTTCAAAAGAGCTGGAAACATCTCTTGCCCGATGGAAAAAAAAAATGTTTCGGCAAGGATCAATTGATGCAGCATTGAACATTTATGGACTGTGGGCGTACGACGCTGCTACTGTATTGGCCATGGCGATTGAGAAAGCTGGGACTGTAAATATTGGATTCGGAAAAGGAAATGTTTCGAGCGACTCCAATGACCTTGCAACGCTTAGGGTCTCTCGGAACGGTCCAGGATTGATTCAAGCCTTGTCAAATGCTAGATTCAAAGGTCTTACAGGAGATTTCTTTTTTGTAAACGGACAGCTTCCACCTTCAGTTTTCGAGATAGTTAATGTGCTTGGTCATGGACCAAGAGGAATTGGATTTTGGACACCAACAAATGGACTTGTCAGAAAATTGTATTCTACTTCTGAGTCCAGTCTTGCAGCTGTTATATGGCCAGGGGATTCGACTTCTGTTCCAAAAGGTTGGGAGATTCCAACCAGTGGGAAGAAATTGCGAATCGGAGTCCCAGTCAAGGATGATTACAATGGATTCGTGAAGGTAACAAGAGATCCTATTACTAATACCACAAAGGTCACAGGCTACTGCATAGATGTTTTTGATGCTGTAGTGAAAATGTTGCCATATGCTTTGACTTATGAGTACACTCCCTTTGCTAATTCTGATGGAAGGAGCGCAGGAACTTACAATGATTTGGTCTATCAAGTTTACCTGGGGGTAATATTTTCAAATTTGTTTTTATATTATGATTAATATAATAACTAATATATAATAATAATAATTCTATTTAACACTGTAATAACAGAACTTTGATGCAGTGGTGGGAGATGTAGCAATAATCTACAACAGGTCCTTGTATGTGGACTTCACATTGCCTTTCACAGAATCAAGGCATGCAATGATAGTGCCAGTGAAGGACGACAAGTATAAAAATGCTTGGGTTTTCTTGAAACCTCTGACATGGGATCTCTGGTTGGCATGCTTCTGTTTCTTTGTTTTCATTGGCTTTGTGGTATGGGCTTTCGAACACAGAATAAACGATGATTTTGGAGGACCTACCTCATATCAAGCGGGCACTAGCTTCTTTTTTTCCTTCTCAACCATGGTTTTTGCCCAAAGTAATACTATACCCTTCCCCTCTGGATTTCTGGAGCTAATTAAAGTTAACCCGTATATGCTTGATGCATTTCATTCTCTAAAATTACTTAAAACCTGCAATTTCAGGGGAAAGAGTGGTTAGCAACTTTACTAGAATAGTGCTAATTATATGGTGGTTCGTTGTATTGGTTCTCACACAAAGCTACACCGCCAGTTTAGCCAGTCTTCTCACAGTCGAGCAGCTTCGGCCAACTGTCACTGATGTAAACCAGCTGATTAGAAACGGCGAAACGGTAGGCTATCAGAAAGGTTCCTTTATCGTAGCGAACTTAAAAAGCTTGGGTTTTCATGAATCTAAGCTCAAGGCGTACAGTTCCCTTGAAGAATGCCATCAACTTTTCCTCAAAGGAAGTGCAAATGGTGGCATATCTGCTGCTTTTGACGAAGTCACAGCTTTAAAACTGTTTCTTGCAAAGCATTGCTCTGAGTACGCTATAATTGAGCCTACATTTAAGACTGATGGCATGGGGTTTGTATGTTTCTCCAACTTCTATTTTTATCTCCAAAACTCCGTCTTTCTGAAGTGATTTCTTAAATGGATTTGCCGTGTTTTTCGTGAGTTTCAGGTTTTTCCCAGAGGATCTCCCCTGGTAGATGATTTATCAAGGGCAATCTTGAATGTTACGGAGGGAGAAAAAATGAAGGAAATTGAAATGGCATGGATCGGCACACCAAGTAGTTGTCCAGATCCTAAGACCTCTGTTTCTTTTAATAGCCTTAGTCTCCAAAGTTTTTGGGGCCTATTTTTAATTGCTGGAGTAACTTCGATTTTAGCTCTCCTGATATTTGCAGCCATGTTGATGCACCAACATGGGCAGGTGTGGATGCCATCCTATTTAGAACCTTGGGCGTGGAGTTGTGTGCTGTATTTGTTTAGGACCTACTATCCGAGGACCTGGAGATTTCACAATCTCAGATAAAATGAACAGCAAGGAATTGAATCCAATTAAATTTCTTTCTTGAAAAAGTGATAAACCTTTCTCTAGATAATGGCGATTCAAGTGTTAAAAGACTCGTGCTATTTACTAATTTACTTTGCTGCTGCGTAATTGCTTTCAAGTATAGCCTTCAGACTTTGCTCGAGCTACGGTAACTTAAATTTAGAAGATTAGCAAGAGTCTATTTGTTTGATGTTTTGGTGATTCATTAATCATTAATGTTCGATTTCTAAGCGAATTACCTTTGTTTCCATGTTTAAGTGGATTTTATGATTTTATGGTGTTTTATTTTATAATTTTAAATCCATGAAAATTGATATATCTATTTATCTATTTATACAGAATAAAATTGGATTTGACATATGGTGTTTTTATATATTATCAGATATATTCCTCATTTCAATTAATATTTATAACTCCATTTCCCTTCAACTTCCTTTCTTAAAAGTTTATAGTTTCTTTCAACTAATTAATTTGATTTGACATTTGAGTTTTTACTCTTTATTATGACTTTAAATCCTCATTCTAAATTTATCTACTGTGGTCCACATATAACTTCATTCCGACTTGATTTTTTTTTTAATTTTTTAAGTGTTATTTAAATTTCTGCCACTAATTATGTAAGTCTATTAGGTTGGATAGTCTATTAATATTATTTTTCACTAATCAAATAGAACATTAGATTGAAAAGAAAAATAACAAGAAATAAGATCAAAGAGACTTTTATCATGATACTCTAAATGATATGCTATCATTAGACTGTGCAGGAAATGCATAATAAGTGGAACTCATTTACTAGAAATTTATTGCCAGCATTGATAATTGAGGTTTAAGTCCAAAATTATTTTCAAATTTTATTAATTTTGAAATAGTGGATAACTATGATGGAGTTATTTAATTTGTTCTTTTCATGTAGACTATTGGCCAGCAAAAATAAAGAAATATTTGTTAATTAAGTACGTTTTAAAAATATCATCTGCAAAGGTACAAGTATATAACTTTTAGATAAACAATTATTACTCTCCGAACTATGACTTTGTATTAACAATTAGTTTTGTTTAAATAAATAACTATTATTATACTCTTGTAAATAATTTCTTTATTAAATTTAATGCATAACAGTAAATTAATAGAATATTATCATTTTAACAGAATTAATTTAAAAAGTAATTGTTAAATAAAATATATCCATTATAATAACCATTTTTGCTGAGATAATAATATTCTGTTACCTTCCCATGCAAATGTCTAATTATAAAATAGTTTTGGATTTTCTATTTCTCTTTTTACTATCGTCTGTTTTAAAACATTCCAACTCTCTTTTGCTTTATTTCCTTTACTATGTTCTACACGCTCATCTCCACTCCACATGTCCCACTTTTTTCCATTTTATCTTTTTTTTTTTTTTATCTAACCAATATTATTATTATTAAACGAGTAAAAATGTTTTAAATTTTGTGAAATAGAGTATATTTTTTTCAATTTTTAATTAAAAAATGTCATGCTATTTCCTTTACACTTTTTTTTATACAGTAGAAGTATATTTGCAAATTACACCTAAAAGCATATCTACTTCTATTAGAAAAAAGGGCATATTGTATCAGTTTTTAAACAATATGGATATTTTTACATTAGTATTTCAAAACAATTTTATAACAAAAAATAAATGATAAATATGCTCTATTTTAAAAAGTTAATGAATATTTTTACACCCTATTTTTAAATTTATGAATACAATGCTATTAATATAACATTAAATACCATTTTATGATAAATTTCATTTTATGGCTTTTTTTGGGGATAGTAAATAAAAATTAGAATGCATATTAAATTAATAAAAAGAATTATTGATAAAAAAGAAATAGCATTTAACGGGGTATTTAGTTAATTTTTTATCCAACATTAGAGTTAAACCAAATAAAAAGTAGTTATAAAATTATGATAAGTCAGTATAATTTTTTTCAAATATTTTTGAATACAATGCATTATAAAATTGCATAATGGACTAAGATATCATGAAAAAATATACATTATTGAATCAGATACAATCATTATCCAAACAGGCTCTAAGAGACTCTGATTACTATAGTTACAGCTCTTGTATTTAAAGGTGAATCATAGATTGAAGGTTGAAATACAAATTGTTTGATAAAATTTCTAATACAATTATGGATGATGTACTGGTTCTTGCTCATTCGAATCTTGAGATGGCTGCTCATTTGAATCTGCATCATTATGTTCGCCTGCCGATGATGATGATGCTGCTCTTGGTTGTTCAGGTAAGTCGTTAGGGATTGAAAACCGCGAAGAGTTTTCCCTATTTGTATCACCAAGATTAGTGGCGTTAGGGGCGGTTGTTAAGTTGTGCAATCTTGAGCGCCTGTGGTAGAAAATTCTGAACACATGGACAATCTTTTCCCGTACAGTAATTCCCGAATTAGAGGGCCAGTGCTTCTTAACAAACATGATTGCGTAGATGATAAGACATACAATTGAAACTGCTGCTGCGATCAAGAACAGGACCCAGAAACTTCTAAAACGAAGCTGATGATGAGTTGAAATTGATGCACTTAAATCTTGACAATTATTATTATCTCGGACGCCAAGCCATGTCTCTTCGATTTTTGCCATGATCGGTCCCTCGGTCACGTTTAATATAGCCCTCGATACATAAGCTACTAGTGGTGATCCCAGTGGGAAGACCTTCAAGTTGCAATATAAGAAACTTCCATGTGAGGACAAATCATGTAAAATGTAAAACCGCATTGAGTCCTTGAGATTGGCTTTTATCAAGTTATTAAGACAGAATCAAAGACGTAGTCTAAACAAGTAAGACCTTCGATAAAATTAGGAAAATGAAAAGAATATAGCGACTTACAAATCCGAAGCCGTCGGTCTTATATATAGGTTCAACCTTGGTGTACTTTGAGCAATACTGTGCTAGAAATAAGTCCATGTATGGCACCTCGTCAAAAACCGCAGCAATGCCACCATCTAAACTTCCTTTACTGAAAAGTCGGTCAACTTCCTCAAGAGATTCATAAGCTACCAACTTGCTTTCATCAAAACCCATAGTTATCAAGATTCCCTGAACAAAGGAACCATTCTTGTAGCCCACCTTGTCACCATTTTTAATAAGTTGATGCACATCTGTAACAGTGGCCAGGAGTTGCTCGGTCGTATAGAGACTGGTTAAATTGGCGGTGTAATTTTGAACTAGAATCAACACAACGTAGCACCATACGATTACCACCACCCTAGCCAAATTGCTCTGTAGTGTTTCCCCTGCAATGAAAAGTTTATTGTTGTTGTTATTATTATTATTATTATTATTATTGTTATATAGGATTAAAAGAACTACTTACGATGAGCAAAGTACATGGTAGAGAAGGAAAAGTATAAGCAATTGCTAATTCCGCTAGTGCCTTGCCCTTGAGATTCTTCATCTATTTTATGTTCAAGAACCCAAACCACGAATCCAATTAACAGGAAAAAGCCAAAGGTAATGCACCAAAGCTCCGGGGTCAGAGGCTTCAAGAAAACCAAAGCTTTATTGTTCTTATCGTCTTTATTTGGGACAACCATGTATACCCCTGATTCTGTGAATGGCAAACTGAAGTCTACATACTGGGATCTGTTGAATATAATTGTTACATCCCCCACCACGCCATCGTATTTCTGATATGTACAAAATGGAACGGAATCAAAAGAAATACATGAGATGCAATATATATGAAATAGAGTGCTCTCTCTTAAATTTTGGACCCAAAAAAAAAAATTCTCTCTTAAATTCTCGATGTGAAATTCTATTTAATATTAACAAATTCACAAATTCAATAAACTATGTATAGTGGTTTGTAGATCCTTTTATTAATATGATCTAGTTAAGTATTCTCTCAAAAAAGTAAAAGGAGTTTTACCCCTTGGTGCACTTGATACACCAGATCATCGTAACTTCCAGCATTTTCTCCGCCAGGCTCGCCAAAGAATTTGTACTCGTAGTTCAGCCCTAATGCTTTCCCTACGGCATCGAATATATCAATACAGTAGCCGGACACAGCTGTGTTATTAGAAATTGGATCCTTCGTCACCATCACAAATTTACCGTAACCATCCTTCACTGGTACTCCTATGCTCAACTTGGTCCCATTTCTCGGAACTTCCCAACCTTTAGGAATCGAAATTGAATCCCCTGGCCATATAATGGATCCAAGAACACTGGAACTTGTTTTTGTTGAATTCAACTTCTTGGCAAGTCCTTCCTTTGGTGTCCAAAATCCAATACCTTTGGCCCCATCGCCATTCACATTAACTATCTCGAATGTTGATAGCTGTAATTGCCCATCAACAAATTGGAAATACCCTGCAAGACCCTTGAAACTGGTATCTGAAAGTGCTCGACCAAGTTTGGGACCATTCTGTGAGATTCCAAATATCTCAAGATCTGTTAGATTGCTAGAAAGATTTATTCTTTTAAAGCCTAAGTTTTGAGTCCCTGCCTTTTCTATTGCCATGGCTAATGCTGTGGCAACATCATAGGCCCATAGTCCATAAATGTTCAATTCAGCATCAACTTCGCTTGGATTATCCTCCAGATATTTCCTTTTCCAACGAACTCGAAAATCTTCCCGTTGTTTTGTATTGGGAGCATAAGTCCTAACACCCAATACTCCTTGCATCGAATCAATGACTGAAGGAGCTAGAGAGCTCAAGAAATTTGTCATGCCATCAGTCAAAATCCAAACATACCCTTCATTCATCATTCCAACTTCTCTAACTTTAGTAAAAAATCGAGAGCCAAGAGTAGGTGACATATGAACTATAAAAACTCTAGCTTGCATTTTCATCAACTTGTATAGCTCTTTGACGATCTGATCATCTGTGGCTACGGGAGAAATGGGGCTCTGGTAGGGGACACGAACATCGGTGGCTTGCAAAGCACCAAGCAAATAAGATATGATCCCTTGGCCATACTCGTTGTTGATGTATATTGCAACAGCTTCTTTCCATCTAAAGTTTTCAACAATTGCAGCTATTGCGTTCACCTGAGTTGAGTCGTTTTGTGTAGCTCTGAAGAAATATGGAGTTGCTCCTGAAGTAAGAAAAGGACTTGATGCAGAAAATGATATAATGGGCACCTGAGCTTTTTCTCCAAGCTTGATGACAAATTCTGCCTCCATCGACGTCGACGGCCCTACGATCACTTGCACTTCACCATTTTTTATCAGGTCCACGGCTGTGTTCATAGATTCCCAAGTTAGCAATTTTTCAAGTGAAAGCCTGAAGAGAAAATTTTCTACAGCCAGATAATTTTACTATCAGAGATTAGCTTAGCTAGTGACTAGATGTATGAATAATTAATTTATAGATCAATGCAAAATAAGTACTAGTAGTTTTACTCGTGGCAGTTTATTCATGAGTCTAGTGCATGAAAGAATAAACTGGTTTTAATTGATATGAATTTCAGAAAGAGTAAATTTATAGATAATTGCATTTGGGATTTTATGAATTTTATCATGTAACTACTTTCAAAACTATGGCAGGATATATAAATAAAAGAAAAAGAACCTGCAGCAGCAGCAGCAATAACATCAGAATTGGTGTTCCTAGTGTGAAGCTGCAGCCTGGTTAGGTAGTGAGAATGGGTTGCATAGAAGTCTGAGAGGGCCATGTCGATGCAACTCAGCCCTATCTTCCCCACCCAATTATCCATATCAAGCACTACTCCTACGTTAACACCCACCGCTGTGTTTTGTTGCGTCACCACCATTTCTATGACAGAATTACTTCCTAAAATAAGAAACAATGAAAAATATAAATTCCACATCTCTGCGGTTTGACATAGAAATCTGTTAGTCTCACACTATTTATAAGGCAGATTAATCATCTTCGTGTTTACAGAATTTAGGAGTATCAATTTTAAATTTTTTTCAAAAAAAAAAATCTAATTTTTTAACATTCATTACAAAAGTCATTTTGATCTAATACGTCCATATAATTTTTGTCAAAATCTCTTTTTTGATATAGAAAAAATTATATCACAAATAATTAATTTAATTATTTAAATTATCACGTAGAATAAGCTAATATGAATATCCAACAACGTAAATTTGTTTTTATGGTAATATTTTTTCGTTGTTTTATAATTAAAGTTAATAAACTTTTTAAATTGAATGAATATAAATGTAATTAATCTTTTATAAGGCGGGTCGAAAGGACAACAAGAAGACCATTAATTAATAGATTAATTATTATGAAAGGTGGATTCCAAGATTGTCGATATACTCTATAAAGAACTAATCTTGAACTGTTTTACAGCATTGGAAAGTCATTGACTTTAGCCAGTTGCAAGGTAGTTTCATATCTACATAAACGATGTATAATTAACGCGGTTTATTAAAAATATTTCCAAAAGTAAAAAAAAAAAAAAAACAGAAATTTATATTCAGTTTCTAAGTCTTGGATAAACATATAAAAAAAAATGGAATATTCTGAAATAAAATACTTAGAAAACAGAATTGTCCAGATACAAGTATTTCGTTGTATTGGGATCTAACTCTAGTTAAAAAAACTTAATTCCATTCTATTAAGAGAAAGTCAATTGAAATTATTACGTGATAGACTCCATTTTATATTTTTATACATTATACTCGGAATAAATTTTTAACTGGTAGAATCTTTGTGATTTATTTTAGCTATTTCACTTTTATTTTCCAATGTAACTTTCTTCTACTGTTTAAGTGATGAGATTCGATTATAGATTTCTCCCTTAATTAAATATTTCATATTCAAAATTTAGATGTACATCTTTTTATATACTTTAAAATGAATTCTTTGCTTTTTTCTTTAATGAATTGACTTAATATAAATTGATTAAATTAATAAATTTTAAATATCGAATATGGAAAAAAGAAAATAGTTTCACTTTTTTCATTTAATTTGAGAAAGGGAACAATTTATACTTTTGAATTCCGATAGACTAAAAGATTTAATTAAATTAATTTTTAGACTTTGTAATACTAATTTTTAATAATTTATAAAAATTACTATATATATTAGTTTGGTAACAAAAAAAGTGTTAAATCAGTAGCAAGAACAGCTATTCCTATAATGTTAGGCTTCAAGATTTTAGTCTATTCAGTTTAGTTTTTTTAATTTTTAATTTATTTTTTTAAAAGTAAAAATAAAAAAAATAAAACTAATAAATTTATAAAGTAATATTTTTTTTTGAGTAGGTAAAGAATCCGACTCTACCGCATTGGTAACAGTGGAGCCAAAAGATTTTTAGTACTTAAGAGGGCAAATATACGAGAAAATAAAACATAATTTTACTTCGAAAAACTTATACCTAGATCCGCTATAATTTTTTTTTTTTTTTTTGCGAATTAAACTAGATAAAACGGCATGTATGATGAATTTCAGAGACTATTTTTTATGAATGTAATTTTATTAATTAAAAAAATTCATATCAAGCTTTTTATTCTAAAATGAAAGCAGAAATCATGAAGGAGAAAATTAACAGAAAAAAATATTAATATATGCACATAAAAATTGAGATTGTATGAAAATTTGTAATTAGAAAACATACACGTATGTCAACTATATTGGCTATAGGTGACTAATTAAAATTAATTAATTTTATTAATTATATGAATAACATATGATAGCTTTGTAATATTATTTTTATATTTTTAATATATTGAACAAGACTATATTGACATTTTAGCTATTTGCAAGGAAGCAAATGCTTAATCAACAGTAAAACTTTGACTCAGTCAACGTAAACAATCATGCTGAGACAAGTTTACGTGAGAATAGAGCTCATCCAGACCAATCGAGAGACTTTAGGTTTTTTTTTTCCTTTTTTTTAATTTTTTTTTTCAAAGGGACAATATTCAAATAGATTAATTAGGTCTACGGTTTTAGAAGTATGTCATAGTTAACGTTATTTTATTATTATTATTATTATTATTATTATTATTATTATAAATAGGTGAAAATGAATACAAGAAATTGCAGTAAAGTCTACTCTAATGGGGGGATGTGTCTTATTCAATTTAATTAATTTAGTTGACTTTGATAAAATAGTAGACTTTTTAGATCATTTTTAAGGTTAATGTAATGAAAAGTTTTATATGGTAAAAATTGAGAGCATATAGACACAAACACAATATGAGGAAAAAGGCTTCGAAAACTATGATGATTTCTATCATAATAATACTGTTTCTTTCATTAGAAAAAGAAATGACAATGGCTGAGAAGACAAGATTGGGAGTGAATATAGGAGTGGTGGTCGACTGGAACAGTTGGGTTGGGAAGACGGGGCTCAGTTGCATCAACATGGCTCTTTCTGACTTTTATGCTACTAATGGTCTCCATTACCGGACAAGGTTGCTCCTCCACACCAGGGACTCCATGCAAGATGTTGTTGCTGCTGCTGCATCAGGTCTCTCTCTCTCTCTCTATGTCAATCTTCCTTGCAATTCTATATTCAATACTACCTCAGTTTCGTTTAAAATTTATTAATCCAAATTTATAATATTAATTAATAGCTTTGATTTTAAATAAATTTGTAATAATTTAACAAAAATACTTTTTTATTTTATTTTATGTCTTATAATTTCATTAGTAAGAGGGATAATGAGTGGTGAAAAGAATTTAAAAAATTAAAAAAATAATTAACAAGAGTAGATATAAAAAAATATAATTAATGTTAACTCTTCAGCATTTCAAAGTGATGGGACAAACAAACCATCTAAAATAACGGATATAAGTATATCATCAAATAACTAAAGCTAATAATTAACGAGAATAATTAAGTAAAAACTGCCAATTCAACTCGTTAAATGCTTTGGCCATAATTAAGATATATAAAGATTTGAAGGATAACTGTAAATTAACCGCCAATGTATCGAATAGTTACTAATTTAAATTTTAACGCATTTTTTTATAATAAAAAAATCGTAGTGTTTAATTTTTTAACAATTTAACCTCTTAATTAAATTTTTTTTTAAAGATTCATTGCTAAAATTGTACCTATTTAGAACTCACTAATTTTTTTTATAAAAAATAATTTCAACCAATTTTACATTTTTCAAATACATCAATTTTCTTTATTATAATAGTAATCCAATAGATAAAATTTATTATTTTTATTTCATTTTAGAATAATAATGAAAACGACATTGACAATGACGACAATTATTATTATTATTATTATTATTATTATTATTATTACTTGAGCGGATCCCAATTCAAACTAAATAAAATTTTTTATTTAATTTTAAATAAATAAAAATTGGATTCAGATAACGTGTTTGAGTGTCTGTTAAAAAAATAAATTAAAAATTAAATTTTAATGTAAGAAATATAAAAGAGATAAATAAATATAATATGGTATGAAAATTTAATTAAATATAAATTTAATTGTAGTTATTATAATAAAAAAAGATGATTTTTTCAATAGTTAAAATTAGCAAC
>CANXYI010163611.1:0-21549 GCA_948208565.1 Hura crepitans
TAAAGTCCTGATCTTTAAGTATCAAATATACCAAAAATCACAAATATCACATAAGGCAAAAAGACAGTAAATATCATACCATAAGATAACAGCTTGTAAAATGCCTTATCGAACTCATATATCGTAAACAATAATGACATACCTATTTTTTGGTCATAAATGCCATTTTGCACATTGTAATTGTCAATATTAATTTTTGAATTGTATTCACATATAATCACCAATAATAGTTACACAAATGATAGTAAACACTTTTAGACACATTAAAGTCAGTTTTTGTGTCATTCGACCCTATATTATTCGCATATCACATATTAATGCCATATAACATATAATCTCACTTTATGCATCATTAAGCCATTTTAATTATTTAACTAATGCCCATATCAATAAAACAACTAACCAATAAAATAACTAACCAAGACTGGATAATAGAATTACTTAGGCTTAAAGGCTCTCCAAATCTATAAATGCATAACTTAAGCTTAAGGGCTCTCCATATTCGTAGATGCGTAACTTAGGCCCGAAGGCTTTCATATCTGTAGATCTATAACACTTAGGCTTGAAGGCGCTCATACCATGTAGGTATGTAAATCTTAGGCTCAAAGGCTCTCATGTACATCAGCATGTAATCTTAAGCTTGAAGGCTCTTATGCATATTAGCACATAATCTTAGGCCCGAAGACTCTCATGTCCGTCAGCAAGTAAATCATTGACCCCCAAGTCTCATACTCGAAGGTATGCTAGCAGCCGCTACAATCCTAGTTAACCAGTTAACCTATCCAAACTAGGTTGTCTAACTATATAGGCATCATTAAACATGTCGTTATATGTCAATTAACCAATTCCACCATTTTAGAATATAATATTACATTAAAATCACCATTGGCTTTAATGCACTTTTGTATGGCCTAAACATGTACATTTAGCCAAATTAGGCCTACTGATGTCCATTACACCCATAAGATCCATTTTTGAGGTGTAATGGCATCGAAACACACAACATCTCAATATGTCACATGAAGGCACAAATATTGATACAAACATTCATTGCATGTCATTTTTCCATATTTACCTTCAAAAGGTCGTACATAGCCTTTTTCATGCACTTATAACACATATATCATCATGATATGTCAAAAATCCATTTTAAGCATATTAACATGTCGTATTCATACACATACGGTGCTTTTTAATCGATAAAAATATGCACACACATGATAGCACACATATCAGTTCAAGTAGGCATAATGTTACACAAGTGTATGTCAAGTCAATTCATGGCATTCTAGTGCCCATTGCATCTATTATACATGTTTCAAATCATAAAATAACCATACGCACTCATCTCTATGCTATAGCACATAACATGGCATAGTCGATTTTTATCTGACATGAAATTTTATAAGCTTAAAATCAACGTTCTTTCAATTTCCATCACTCATAACCATCTAATATCATGCATTTATCATTACATTAATCATACATTTCAATTATAACATTTACTGCATTTTTATGCATTTAATTACGTTTATTACAATTATAACATAAAGCACATAATTCATTAAATGCATAATTTAACCAAATCAAAGTGATTACACAAACCAAATAAGGTCATATAGGACCCATAAAGTTGGCTCAAGCCTTCTCTTTACCTCAAAAGGCTCGAGTTGTTGTCTCGCCTACAAATATAAAAGGGTACAAACTTCAATAAATAATATAAAATAGTTTAGAAGTTGAAAAAATATTTTGAGCTTATATATGTGCTCCACAACACCTTAAGAACCCATGAAAAATAAAATTTTCAAAAAAAGAAAACCTGAGAGAGAGAAGATTACTACTCACCTCAATTTTCCTCCCAAAATACTCTACTATTTTGGACAATTTTGGTGTCCACAAACTCATCTTGAAAAACTCATCGTTTTTAGTCTAACCTCACAATGTAGATCCCTCTGTGGAGGAAGAAAGGATAAGAGAAAGAGAGAGAGAGAGAGTGGTAGAAATTTAATGGAAGGGAGGGGTGAATGGTGTATGTGTGGTGTGTGGGGGAGGAGAGTAAATTCTCCTATACTTTTTCAAAAAAATAATTTTTCTTTGCTTCAAAAAATTATTATAGCCGATAGAAATATCAGTTTTCCTCTATTTGTATCCCCAAAATTTCATAAATCAAAGCCCTAAATCCTCTTAAAATCTCGAGCCCAAATTCCGATAAGAACTCAAAAAATAACATATTTTTGTACTAAAAATTGGGTAAAAATAGTTCCCAAACTCGAAAAATTTTGATTCCAAAACCATTGGACTATTTGGAATATTTGAGTATTAAGTTGTAACATTGTTAGATTATTTTGAGCAACGTTTTATTTATTTTACGATTTAACTTTACTTGCTACACTATTCATATGACACTACCGTAAAATCTTAATTAGCATTTTTAACTATCCAAATGTCTTCAGATTGGCTTTAAACTTTGCCTAAAATTCTATTGTAATTAATAGTTCTCGTTAGTACAATTAGTACGACTCGAGTCTCAGGAAGCACTATTCATCCCGCAAAATACTATTCACGAGAGTCAAGATTTTTTTAGGTCGTTATAGTATCTCCTTAGGGTGCATATGTGCTATTTATAAAGAAGAAAGATGAGTCATTCATGTTATGTGCTAATTATAGGGAGCTGAATAGGATGATTGTGAAGAATAAATATTTGTTACTTAGGATGGATGATCTTTTTGATCAGTTGGGAGGGGTAAGTGTATTTTCAAAGATTGATTTGAGATCTGGGTATCATTAGCTAAGAATTAAGGAAGCTAACATTCCTAAAACTACCTTTAAAACCCAGTACAGGCACTATAGGTTCTCGGTGATGCATTTGGGCTCACCAATGCACCAGTAGCTTTTATGGATCTCATGAATAGCATTTTTTAGCCTTATCTAGATCAATTTGTGGTGGTATTCATAGATGTTATCTTGGTGTATTCTAAAAACCAGGAAGAGCATAAGCAACACCTCAGGGTTGTGTTGTAAACCTTGAGAGTTAAATAGTTGTATGACAAGGTCAGTAAGTGTGAGCTTTGGTTGAGTGAAGCTACTTTTCTAGGCCATATAGTTTCAGCTAAGGAATCAAAGTTGATCCTAGTAAAGTAAAGACAGTGTTAGAATAGGAACCACCTAAGAATGTGACTAAAGTGAGAAGTATTTTGGGATTAGCTGGGTATTATAGGAGATTTGTAAAAGGATTCTCCGTCATTAGCACTCCTTTAACTAGACTTATCAGAAAGAATGTGAGGTTTGAGTGGGATGATAAGTGTCAAGCCAGTATTAAGCAATTGAAGAAGATATTGACTAAAGCTCTTATCCTGATTCAACCTGAATAGGGTAAAGATTTTATAGTGTATAGTAATGTATCATTGAATGGCTTAGGATGTGTATTAATGCAGGATAGAAAGGTAGTAGCTTATACTTCAAGATTGTTAAAGCCATATGAGAGGAATTATCCTACTAATGACTTAGAGCTAGCTGCTATTGTGTTTTCTTTGAAAATATGGAGGCACTATCTATATGGAGAGAAATGCTGTATATATACAAATCATAAAAGTTTGAAATACCTCCTTACTTAGAAGGAGCTAAACTTGAGACAAAGAAGGTGGTTAGAACTAATAAAGGACTATGATTGCCTGATTGATTACCACTCAGGGAAAGAAAATGTGGTGGCAGATGCTTTGAGTAAGAAGTTTATGATGGCTTTGAAAACTATCAATGTCAAGTTGTAGTACACTTCAAAAGATTATGTGTTGCCTAAGTTGCAGGTGAGGCCACATTTTAGACAATAGATTAAGGAATCATATGAAAGATCAACAATTGGTTCGGATGGCAAGCAAAGTTAAAGAGGGGAAGGCTATAGGGTTTGAGTTGATAGAAGATAGGTATCTATATTATCATAACAGGTTATGTGTACCTAGTACAGATGACCTGAGGTTACAAATACTAAAAAAGGCACATGAGGCTCCTTATTCCATACATCTTGGGAGCACAAAATTGCATTTAGACCTGAAGTCTCATTATTAATGGCCTAGTATGAAAAGAGATATGGCGGAGTATGTTGCAAAGTGTCTGACATGCCAACAGGTGAAATCTAAACATCAAGTTCCTTTAGATTGTTACATCCTACAACAATACCAGAGTTGAAATAGGAAAAGGTAACCATGGATTTTGTGATGGGTTTACCTTTGACTAGAGGTAAATGTGATGCTTCATGGGTGATTATTAACAGATTGAGAAAGATACCTCACTTTATCTCAGTCAGGTTAGATTAGTCCTTAAAAAGGCTGGCTAGACTATATATGGATGAAATAGTTAGGTTGCATTGTGTGCCAATGACTATCATTTCTAATAGGGATCCTCACTTCACTTCCAAATTTGAGAAGAAGTTGCAGGAAGCATTAGGCACCAGATTAGCCTATAGCATAGATTTTTATCCTCAAACTGATGGACAGTAAAAAAGGGTGATACAGATACTTAAAGATATGTTACAAGGAAGTGCTATTGAATTTAAGGGTAACTAGGATCAGTACTTGTCTTTGGTAGAGTTTGCCTATAATAATAGTTACTAATCTAGCTTAAGCATGGCCCTATATGAAGCATTGTATGTTAAACGATGCAAAACTCCCTTATGTTGGAGTAAAGTTAGAAAAAATAAGATTTGTAGTGTGGATTTAATCAAAGATGTCAAGGAAAAAGTGAAAATAATCACAGAAAGGTTAAAAGCAGCTATGGATAGACAAAAATCATATGTAGACTTGAAGCGGAGAGATATTTAGTATGCAATGGGTGAAACAGTATTTCTAAAGGTTTCTCTATGGAAAAAGGTGTAGAGGTTTGGGAAAAAGGGGAAGTTGAGTCTCAGGTTTATCGGATCCAATGAAATTATAGAAAGGGTCGGACCTCTAGCATACAGGCTAGCATTACCACTTGAGCTACAATAGATACATAATGTTTTCCATGTTTTTATGCTCAGGAGGTATAGATTGGATCCATCACATGTTATTTCAATGGTAGATATTGAGGTACAACTAGATCTGAGTTATGTAGACGAACCAGTTTAAATTTTGTCTCAAAAAGTGAAACACTTGCAGAATAAGTCCACACCATTGGTTAAAGTGTTATGGAGATACCATAATACTGAAGAAGCTACTTGAGTGCCAAAAAAGCATATGAGAGCCCAATATCCTTTCTTGTTTGCTCTAGGTAATTTCGAGGATGAAATTTTCTTAAGAGGGTAAGAATTATAATGCCCATGTTCTAAGGCTTCTTGAACAGTGCCACTAGGCCCGGGAAGTGTGCTTGGAGTGTTGGGTCACTTGCATATAAATCGAGGCAATGACACTGGTCATGAAACTTCGAGGGGCTTTAAAGTGATGAAAAAGGCAAAATTTAAAAATTTAGCAAAACTAATAACTCACTTTAGACTATAAGCTACCCCTCTGTGCAATAAAAATTTTAAAGGCTAGGAATGGCTCGGGACGTGGCCAGACGGACCCAAAAATTTTGGACCCTAAAGCTCAAAAATTCCACTAAGTCTATTAGTGATATAATTTTTGAATTTTGAGAATGTTTGTAAATTCTCGTAATTTTTTAGATTGATATGCAAATTGAGGCAGTCTGAAAACTACCTTATTGATGAAATTTGGTTGCAAAAATTTGCGAGCATATGGAGGGGATTAAAATATGAATTTTAAAATAAATAATGTAATTTTTTGAGGTTTGTGTGAATTTTGGTGCATTTTTTAAGTTAGCTATAAAATTAAGTTATTTCAAAATGGCTCGGGTGGCTGTGGGACCTAACCACCCTTAGAAATTTGGCCTAAGGCCTATGCCAAGTGGCAAAAGTGATTAAAAGTGGACTTTTCCACTTAAACAAAAAAAATTATTTCCCTTGCTACCAATAGAAAATTGACACCACCTTCACCTTGAACCACCATTTTTGCCATTATCTTCAACCCATTTCTAGAAACTCTACTGACCTAAATTCAATTTGATGTGTTAGGGAGCTAGAGGAAGATGAATCATAGAAAAAGGAGTCTTCAAGAATAAATTAAACATCCTCAAAGTTTGAGGGTCAGAGGCCATTCCAATAAGCAGTTAAGGTAAGGTCTTTTTTGTTTCCTTGGGTTTTCTCTTAATTTTTTCTTACTAGAATTGGGTATCTAGGGTGCCTAACATATGTGGGGATGTGTTTTAATGGCTTTTAAGGTGAATTAAGGCAAAGAAGAGCTTGAAGAAAGGAGGAGAAGTGGACTGTGGTAGGCTAGATTATGGTTTTGGGAAGCTTAAAGGCTAAATCTGTGGTATTCTTCAAGCCTAGGGAGTGTAATTTGGCTTCTATTATTGTGAGGTATGTGAATTCTAGCCTTTATCTCATGTTTCTAAGGTCTTAAGATTCAACCCTTGGCTCTAATCATGGAAGAAAATTTTGAGAATGAGTAGTGTACAAGTGAACTTAGCTTACTAGCTTAATTATATGTTAATTTGAGTGTGAAGATAGTTGTGTGATGAAAAGGGATAAAATTAGTGTCAAAATCTTAGTTAGCCAAGAGGTGTTCATAGTGCCTAATGTATGCTAATGATGCTTAATGTATGTTAATGATGCTTGAGGTATAAATTGATGGTTTTGGTATTGGTATGTAATGGAAATTCTTATAAATTAATGGGAAAATGCATGTTAGGCATGAGGTGAGTGAGTGACCAAGAGCTCATCTCATGCTTGTGTATGCATGTGGCTTGATATAGTGCTCCTATGTAGTTGTTGATGTTGAACTATGTGTACATTAGGCCTTTGATGCATGAATTAGTGATATGGCATGTAATAAGCTTGAATAATGCATAGAGCCATGGAAGTCTAGTTGTGGTCGAGACATACAATGGGCTTTTGCTTCCCTAAGTGGGATGAAAATGTAAAGGTATATGTGTAAGTGTATTTAGGCCATGGGTAAATAGGTAATTGTGTGGTAAACACCATGAAAATGCTTGATTAGGGCTAACGGCTAGTTGTACCCGAGAGTTAGCTAAAGGATAATGTTATGGAAATGTGAATAACATGTGTACAATGTTATGTGTAAAGAAGCATAATCATGAGAGCATGACTAGCTTAATTTGTTGACATGGCTTAACAGTAATGTATATGATTAAAACTAACATAAAATGTGATTAATAATGGCATGAATAATGAACTTAACTGGGCTAGAAAAAGGGGTAAGAAAAGTGGCTTGTAAATTGCATATAAGGGTTATGGCTTGTAAATTTCACATAAGGGTTATGGCTTGTAAATGAAAAATATATTCATATTGTGTGCCTTTGAGGGCTATGACTTTTAATAGATTGTGATGGCATTTTAAGCCATGTTTTGGCATAGTAAATTGCCTATGATTGGTTAGCTTAGGGCTTATAAACTTGATGAGAATAATGTTGAAAACTTCATAGAAAATGACTGAGAAATGAACCTAGAAAGCTTAGTGAAAACTTGCCGCAATAACCTATAACTGTCCTAAAATGACCATTACCTGAACCAATAATATCAGTGGATAGTAAATGGCATATTATTGTGAAATATTTATGAAATAAAGTCTAGCATAATATACCATAATTATTGGCAATTACACTCCTTAAAAATACTTTTGAGAATTCTCAATAGTACCATAAAAATTATAACTATCTATTATTGAGTTAATATTATTATAAAAAGGTAATTAGTAAAGAAATAGACATAGATTGAGGTTAGATGGCCCATTAGATAGACACCCACTGGATGAGTTGACCGGTCAACTTAGGGATTCTTAGCAGCTACTACACTGTCTATTTTTTAGATAGGGCCGGTATAATGGTGTAGGTCCCTATTTGGACCACTATACTAGTCTATTAGATGGACAACTTTCTATCCTTACACTTAGTACTAGTATTGATTTTATCGGTACAGAGGCATAAGTCTCGAAGGGCCACTACACTAGTCTATTAGATAGACCAGTCTGCTTGGTAGGCACAGTTTCCCTATCATAAATATTCAAAATAATGCCGGTATAGTGGTAAAGGTCCTGAAAGGCCATTGTACTAGTCTATTAGACTGACCAGTCTGCTGGGCAGACCCCACCTTGTTATTTGCACCTTAGGTGCTATAGTTAATCAGGTCGGTGTCTCTCAGTGTTGTCTTTCTAGATAGCCTAGCTAAAATAAATTAAATAAGAACAATATAACTTATTAGAGTCATTGAAATATAATATAGGGGTATTTTAGTAATTTTACATCGATAATAATTATTGGCTTAATTAGTAAAGACTATGCATATAATGGTTAATAATGATCCTAAAACCATAATTTACATGAGTTAAAATGATTATCTGAATAATTAATGGATAGAAACACCCTAGGGGTAAAATGGTAATTTTGCATGTAGTAATCTAAATTGTACCTAGATATCAAAACAAGATAAGGATATAATTAATTATGCATGATTAAACTGCTGGACATATTTTAAATGCTTGAATTCACCACTGAGTATATTATATACTCAACGTACCTATTTTGGTGCGTAGGTAACTAAAACAAAGACATAGCCTCGTAAAATGTGCAACGAAGTTCAATGGTCATTCCAGAGAAGGTTGATAATGTACATTTGTATAATTTTTCACTCTATGTACGTAGGTGGGAAATGGGGTTTATGTATATAAGGTATATAGTTTGTAATTTTATAAATACAGACTATGTTGTATTTAACTAGTTTTCAGTCCTTTTATGAATGTATGGTTTGTGCTGCTAATATACGAGCTTAAGGCTTTATTTTGTGATTTTCTCTTAGCTGTGGCCTAAGGCTTGTGATTGTTGTTTGATGGATTGATGATGTTAGGCTGATATTTAGGGGACAGAAGGGCCTAGGAGATTTGAGAATATGTTATTGAAGTGTTTCACGAGTTAAAAATTTTAGGATAGTGACTCCGACCGCCGTTATGCTACTGGATTTTAGGAGAAATCTAATTGGCTTGAAATTTCCCTATATTAGCGTGAACATGTTAGTATGAACCTAAATGGTATATAGGATCAAACAGAACTAAATTTGGAGTCAAATAGAGTTGAATAGTATAGAATACGTAAAAGTTAAACGATTGACTAGGGGAGAAATCTAAGGATGGGTGACCTGCCGAGAAGTACACCACTTATTGGATTTCTTCAAGAATCCAGTAGAGGGGTGTGATAATGGGCCTAAACAAGATAAAAGGCATAAAGAAATAATTTGATAGACAAATAATACATTCTTAATTAGAACAAAGAGCACATAATATGATGTGTAATTTATCTACGTAATGACACATTTTGGAATCATATTAAATATGGCTTAATTCACATATGAGTGAGATTAAATGTACTCGAAATGTTTAATTGCTAAAGAGTTACATTGTGTGTGTTACATGTTTGGATAATGCAATTTATATTGCTTTAAATCCACCACAGAGCGTATACTCAATGTATCGACATTCCAATGCATAGGTAGAATATAAAAGCTAGTTGTTCAGCCTATAGATTTGTAGTGTAGTTGTTCAACCCTTTAGGTATAATTTTTATATCCTTTTTGAGTTCTAATTAGTAGAGGGCACTTATGTATGTATAGGGTTAGGACCCAGTTATGTAAATAGTAAAGTATCATGTTTTGTCACATGTGGGTCTATAAATGAAGAATAGGTGTAATGTACATATGTTGATATATTATGCATGCTTGACTATTTTTGATATATGAGTCTAAGACCTTTGTGTCTATGTGTATGCCTAATTAATGTTAAGATTAGTTTTAGGGGACAAGAAGAGTTCATGAGAAGTGAGTTGATTGAGTATAGTTATAGAGGTGCATTTTTTCTGGTATAGCATTTTAGTTTTTCGCCCGGGTAGCTATTATGCTGCCAAAATTTCTATAGATTATTAATACCATAAGGTTAGTAATTGAGTGTTAGTCATTAGGATCAGAATGAAAGCAAAATAGGGTAGAACAAGGATAGGTGACTCTTGGGAATTTAGCATCTCCTATCTTATTCAATGATGGGTGTTACATTAGGTGGTATCAGAGCAAGTTTAGGCAGTTTTAGGCATAACATACATGAGTGCTATTGTCTAGGTTTTTGTATTAAGTAAAGCTAGACTGTATGAGGCTAATTATATATTCTTTTATAGTTAGCCATGATGAGTGAATAAACCCCACTAGAATAAAGGGAAGAGGTGGCAAGCCATGCATTGACAATAATACATCGACCTAGGGTGAGTCTAGCCACTCCAGTGTCGAGTAATATAACATGTTAAGCATAAACATAGGCCTCACTAGCATTGCTACAATAGATTATTAATTTGCTAAGGCATACCACTATAGTAGTAGCTCCACCACTACCACCAGCCCCAGCACAACCCCTACAGGTTACAGTATTATAGAAGATGTATTTAGAGAGGGTGAAGAAGATAAGGGCTCTGGATTTATAAGAATAATATAGGATGATATTGCTAGGACTGAGTATTGGTTAGAGTGTAAGATTAGGATTTCAGAGTAGCTGGAGTGTACTCTAAAAGAGAACTTGAAGTGTGCCACTTACCTTCTCTAGGAAGAAGCTTTCCATTGATAGGACACCACTTAGATTAGGAAGGCAACAACAAACCTTACCTAGGATTTTTTTCTCTAGGAGTTTAGAAAGAGATACATATATGAGACCTACTAAAATGATAAAAGATAGAAGTTTATCAATCTAAAGTAAGGGCGGAGGTCAGAGTCTGAATATGAAAAGACTTTGCTTGCCTTAGTAAATATGTTAAGGAGTTTATACCTACTAAAGAGGAGCACTATAAGAGGTTTGAAAATGGCCTTAATATGGATTTAATGATGTAGATAGCCACCATTAATATTTGAAAAATCTCTTATTTGGTGTTAGTAGCCTATGTGATGGGGGAAATGGTGAAGGAAAGAGGGAAACTTTCTAAAAAAGAGGCCTTTCACTACAAGACAGACTAGCTCAGCACCTGATGTAGGCAAGAAGCAAAAGGGCACTTAGGCCCCATAGCAATCTCTGAGGTAGAGCCAGACTTAGAGGTCAAGTTAGATACCTCAAAATAGTCTCGACCTCTACAGCAAGCTACTAATGCTCCAGTATCTATAGTGAGAAGCACATTTCCAGTATGTGGAATGTGCAATAGGAAACAATAAGGACTATATTGGCAGAGAGGAAGGGAAAAGTGCTTCATCTGTAAATCTTAAGATCATCACCAGAGCCTCCAGAGGTAGGTAGAGGCTACTCAGTTCTAGGCCTTATCTCCATTACCCAGTAAAGGTCAAAAGGAGAGTAAGAATGACAAGCTAAGTACGAATCAGAGAATAAGATCAGAGGCTCAAGCACTAGCTCGCCAGTATGCTATAGGGGCTAATAAGGAAACTAAGGCTTTTGATGTGTTCATTGGTACATTCTCTTTATTTGATGCTTCTTTTTTTAGCATTGATAGATCTAACATCCACTCATTCATATATCTTCACAACACAAGCATGAGAATGTTGTTTAGAACCTAAACCAATGGATATAGACATCCTAGTTAGTAACACCATTAGGCAAAATGTGGTAGTAAATAGGATATATAAAGATTGTCCTCTAGAAATACAAGACTAAGTATTCTCAACTAATCTTATTGAACTTCTTTCTAATGAATTTGATGTTATTCTTAGTATGGACTCGTTGTTGAACATTGGACAGTAGTTGATTGTGAATAAAAAAGACTTACCTTTAAGACAACTGATGGAAAAGAGGTGATAGTAGTTGGGGAGTGGAGTTCTTTGCTTAATGTCATCTTAACTATAATAGTAAGGCAATTAATTCAGAAGGGATGTGAAGCCTACTTGGCTCATGTAGTTAACACTAATAAGACTGAACCAAGCCTTAGTCAGATACCAGTGGTGTCAAAGTTTTTAGATGTATTTCCAAATTAGTTATAAGGATTTCCTCTAGAAAAAGAACTTAACACTGAAATCAAGTTGTATCCTAGTACTACTCTTATGTCTATTACTCTGTATTAGATGGCACAAGAAGAATTGAAGGAGCTAAAGCTGCTGTTAAAAAAATTATTAGATAAAGCATTCATTAGGTCGAGTACTTCTCTATGTGGAGCACTAGTGCACTTTATGAAAAAGAAAGACGAGTCACTTCAATTGTGCACTAATTATAGGCAGCTGAACAAGGTGATAGTTAAGAATAAGTGTCAGTTGCCTAGAATTGATCAACTTTTTTATTAATTTAGAGGTGCCAATGTGTTCTCTAAAATTGACTTGAGATTAGGGTATCACTAATTAAGGATTAAGTAATCAGATATTCCCATAACTACTTTTCACATAAGATACGGGCATTATGAGTTCTTAGTGATGCCATTCAGACTCACTAATGCTCCTACAACTTTCATGGACATCATTAATAGAATTTTTAAGCCATACCTAGACTTGTTTGCCATAGTCTTCATTAATGATATTTTGGTATACTCCAAGAACTAAGAGGAGCATGAGCAACATCTAAGAGTTGTGTTATAGACCTTGAGAGAAAAAGTAATTTTATGCTAAGTTGAGTAAATGTGAATTTAGGTTAAATGATGTAGCCTTTTTAGACCATATAATTTTAACAGAAGGCATTAGGGTTAATTTAGGCAAAGTTAAAGTTGTGTTAGAATGGAAGCCTCCTAGAAAGATGATTGAGATCCAAAGCTTCCTAGGATTGGCTGGTTGCTATAGAAGGTTTGTAAAAGGCTTCTCAATGATTGTAGCACGACTAACCAAATTGTTCTAGAAGGATGTGGAATTTGTGTTGGATGATAAATTCTAGGCAAGCTTTGACAACCAAAAAGTGATGGTAATTGAAGCAACTTTCTTTAATCAACCTGGGCAAGGGAAGAACTTTGTGGTCTATAATAATGCTTTACACAATAGTCTTAGATGTGTTTTGATATAGGAGGGAAAAGTGATAGCTTATGCCTCAAGGAAATTGAAGCTATATGAACGAAATTACCCAACACATGATTTGGAGTTGGCTACCATAGTATTTACATTAAAAGTGTGGAGACATTATTTGTGTTAGTCTAAAATACCTCCTTACACAAAAAGAGTTGAACTTCAAATAGTGACATTGGATGGAATTAATAAAGGACTATGATTGTCTGATAGATTACCATATAAGGAAAGCTAATGTAGTTGCTAATGTGTTGAGTTGAAAGTTGATAGTGACTATCAGAGCTATGAATGCTAGAAGGCAATATGCTTAGGGTGATGCAATTTTAGCAAAACTGTAGGTGAAACTCAACCTAAAGTAGTAGGTGAAGGAAGCATAAGCTAAGGATAATCACCTTATACAGATAATGAGTAAAGTCAACGAGGGGAAGACTATAGAATTTGAGATCAAGGTAGATGGATACCTATATCTCTATGATAGTTTGTGTGTACTTGAGGTGGATCATATAAAGACATAGATTCTGAGAGAAGCACATGACACTCCTTACTTTATGCATCCCAGGAGTACAAAGATGCATCATGACCTGAAAACCCATTATTGGTGCCCAAGAATGAAACAAGATGTAGCAGAGCATGTGGCTCTATGTTTTACATGTCAACAGGTAAAAGTTGAACATTAAGTTCCTTCTGGATTGTTGCACCCAATAAAAATTTTAGAATGGAAGTGAGAAAAGGTCACAATGGACTTCATGATGGGATTATTGATGACTAAAAGCAAATGTGATGCGGTATAGGCAATTATGGATAGTCTAACCAAGATAGCTCACTTTATCAAAGTTAGAATGGATTATTCCTTAAAGAAATTGGCACAATTGTACATAGAAGAAATTTTGAGATTGCATAGAGTGCCACTATCCATTATTTCTGATCAAGATCCTTGATTCACTTCTAGGTTTTAGAAGCAGTTGCAAGAGGCTTTGGGTACCCATTTGACTTTCACTACAACTTTTCATGCACAAACATATAGGTAATTAGAACAAGTTATACAAGTGTTGGAAGACATGTTGCACAACTATGCTATTGAATTTAAAGGAAGTTTAGATCAATATCTACCTTTAGTGGAATTTGCCTATAACAATAGCTACTAGGGTAGTTTACGTATGACACCCTTTGAGGCATTATATGGTAAAATATGTAGAACTCCAGTCTATTAAAGGGAAGTGGGTGAAAGCAAGCTTTGGGAACCTGATTTAATTATAGACGTAAAAGAGAAAGTCAGAATCATCAAAGAAAGGTTAAAAGCTACCACTAATCGATAGAAATCATATTCTGACCTGAAAAGGAGGGAGATTAAATATGAGACTAGTTAAAAGTATTCCTGAAGGTATCTGTAGGAAAAAGATTCTATGATTTTGCAAAAAGGGAAAGTTGAGCACCAGATTCATCTATCCATATAAGATTACAAAATGTCTAGGATTGGTAGCCTATCGACTTACATTACCACTAGAATTGCAATAAATCCATAAAATGTTCCATGTCTCGATGTAAATGAGATATAGATGTCACCTTCCATATGTGATACCTACTAAAGAGATATAGGTATAGTTGGATCTAACTTATGAAGAAGAACTGGAGTAAATACTTTCTAAAGCAGTCAAAAAGCTGAGGAACAAATCTGTACCATTAGTGAAGGTGCTATAAAGGTACCACAAGACTGAAGAGGCTACATGGGAAAGTGAAGAACAAATGAAGGCTTAGTATCCACACCTATTCTCACCAAGTAAATTTTGAGGATAAAATTTCTTAAAAAGGGAAGAATTGTGATGCCTGAGAAATAAGGTTTCATAAATAGTACTGCTTGAGACATGAATAATGTCTCTTGGGGACCTAGGCCACCCTATAGTGGTAAAGGGGGAAGTACTAATCATAAAAGTTTAATGAGCTTGAAAATGAAATAATTAAAACTTTTAGCAGTACCAATAAATCATTTTAGGCTGAGAATGAGTGAATAGTGACTTTAGTTGGCACTGAGCTAGGAGAGGCTCATGATGTGCATAGATGAACTTAAATATGGCATACCCTAAGGGTCAAAATTTCCAAAGAATCTATTGGTTAAGGAATTTTAATTTTCTAAGGTCATTTGATATTTGTTCTAAATTTTTGAATTACATGAGTGAATAGTCTCCTTATTCCCTTTAGAGTTTTGACCCGAGATTTTAGAAGGCCTTTAATGGGCACTATTAAGCATTTTTTGCAGTGAAAGTATGATTTTTAGAGGTTTAGAACAATTATTTTGAATTTCTAAAGCTTAAAATGAATATTGGATTGAAATGGACTGTTATATCACCACATGGCATAATTCGGGTCGTCCATATGTTTAACTTAAAAGGTGGGATAGATATGGGTGTGCCATATGTGCCAAACCACCCTCTACCTCCCTTTTTCATTTATCTGATGTCATTCCCACTCTCTCCTCCCTCTCTTTTTTTCTTCAATTTATTCACCAATTTAAGGCCAAATCCACCAAAAATTATATCAATCTTTGCCCTTATGATCTTCTAAAGCTCTTTGCATTGATAGAATATGAAGAAAGTTCCTAGAATTGGAGTTATGAGCACTTGATGAGTAGTACCTAAAGTGAGTAAAATTGCTTTTTCCTTAATTTTTCTTTTTGGTTTAGGTAGTCTTAAGTATGCCATGATTAAACATGTAGATATTTCTGAATTTGGGCTATGTAGGATTTTTTTTATAATTTTTCAAACCCTAAATGGTGTATGTTTGTAGGAAAAGTGAAGGATATTGAAGGAGAGAAGCCAAGAAAGCATAAAATTGTGGAATAGAGATGTTTGAAGGCTTAGGTATGTGAATTTGATGTAATATAAGTTGTTAATTATGTTAGTGTGCATTTACATATGTGAAAGTGTGTATGGAAATGGTATGTTGCATGTATTTGTACATAAATACATGAAATGAGTATGTAAGTGTGCTAAGTGTAGCATAGATGCATGAATTATAGAGATTACATGAGATAGGAATGTGATGGTGCATCTGTTTGTGTTTGTATGGCCTATGGTTATTAAATGGTAAGTATGTGTTTGCATGTGTAATTGATTTAGAAAAGTAATATAATTAAGCTAAAAAGTGAGTACAAAGTATGTTTGTGAAATGAGATTGGTAAGAAATGAATTATGGTTACTTGAACATGGTATGACCATGAGGTGTGTCATGGTCATTAAATGGATATGCATGTGTGTAAAGTGAAGATTAATGGCAACTAACATGGGACAACATATGGTTGTGTGATTTGAGAAAGATTAATTTATGTAAGTGTGATTAAACAAAATGTAAAGTGGTAATGGTAATGGTAATGGTAATGGTAATGGTAATGAAATATTATGCTTATTTAAGTAAACTTGATGTAACTTGGCTTGTATGTGTGAGAACAATTGCTTAGGATTATAGGACTATAAAAATGGACTAAATGAATAGTGCTATGATAGCAAAATGCTTTCGATATTGGTTATGTGAAAATGGGAATGTACATGTAAATAGGATCATGATAATTAAATGGTTATGAACATATGTTAAATGAATTATAATAGGGAAGGAAAATAGTAATTAGAGTTATCCCATATCAGTTAGACACCCTCTAGATGGGTTGATCAGTTAACAAAGGAATTAGCAGCTGCTAGTGGTTTTGGTCCATATAGGCTATTACCTATATGTGTGATATGGCAAGTACAACCATCGAGGTCCTACTAGAGAGCCCTACACACTTAGGTATTGGGAGGTCCAAATAGACTGATCTCTACTATTTAGGGTCATTGGGGAAGTCTTTATAGATTAACTCTAGCCATCCAGGGTATTGAGAGGTCCATAAGAATTAATCCCTATTTACCTATATTTTAATGGATTTGAGATATCTTATGAGGTTGATCCCTACTATCCATCTGAGCCTGATTGATATTCGGGATTTAGGAGATCCCTCGAGGTTGATTTTTTCTATCCCTACTATTGCGAGGTCCACTAGGACTAATCCCTACCACTCCGATTTGGGAGGGTCTTATAAACTTATCCTTGCTATTAGATGGATGGATGGGTGCAGCTACTGAGGTAAAAAATATAGGCCACAGTATTAGTTGATCACTTTTATCTAGTGTCTTGAAGTGCAGTTTCTCTAGTATGGGTATAAACAAGATAAAAGGCATAAAGACATATTTTGAAAGACGACTAATGTATTATTGATTGGAATAAGGAGCACGTAATATGATGTGTAATTAATCTAGGTAATTACACATTTTATAATCAGAGTAAATATGGCTTAATTCACATACGACTGAGATTAAATGTATTGGAAATGTTTAATTGCTAGAGAGTACCATTATATGTATTAGATGTCTACATGATGCAATTTATATTACATTAAATTCACTACTGGGTGTATACTCAAAGTATCGGCATTCTGATGAACAAGTAGTAGATGGAAGCTAGCTATTCAGCCTCTAGATTTGCAATGTCGTTGTTCAACCCCTTGTGTACAATTTCTATATAATTTTTGAGTTGTAATTAGTTGAGGGCAGTCATGTATAGAGGGTTAGGGCCCAATTATGTAATAGTTAATATCATGTTTTGTCACATATGGGTCTATAAATGATAAAGCATGTTTGATGTACATATGTTGATATATGATACATGCTAGATGATTTTTGATATATATGTTTAAGTCCCTTGTGTTTATGTGTATGTCTGATTGATGTTGAGATGAGTTATAGGGGATCAAATGGTCCATAAGATGTGAATTGGCTGAGTATGTTTATCGAAGTGCATTTTTATAGGTTTAAAATTTTGGTTTTTCACCTAGACAGCCGTTATGCTGTCGAAATTTTCATAGATTATAAATACCATAAGGTCAGTAATTAGAGTGTTAGTCAGTGGGAGTGTAATGAAAGCAAAATAGGGTAGAACAAAGATGGTTGACTCTTAGGAGGGTAGCATCTCCTATCTAGTTCAATGATGGGTTAGGTAGGTGGTGTTACAACATAAATTTAGGAATGAGTAGAACTAGGGTCCACTAATACATGAATATCAATATCAAAAATAGAGAAGATACTTCTAATGATGTCAAAAGCATCTATTTCCTCTCTAGTTCTAATTGCATATACTTTTGCTGAAGCCCTCAACTTAGGTTTATTTATTGATTCTGATGGAGCTTTCTACTTCTTAGCACCTATTTCCCCTTTTCCTTTTGCTCTACCATGTGATGCCATAAGAGTTGTACATTCAAATAGTGCTCTTACTCCAGACTTCCCTTATGGGTAGTTTTTCAGAAAATGACCAAGTGAACCATACCTAAAACACCCTTTGGTGCCTTTTTTACAAGTACTAAATGCCTTTCCTGAACTTGTTTGCAAATTGAAAAAGTCACTTCGCCTGATCCTGTTATACTACCTACTGAAGTGGTAGTCCTGGCCTTAGGTCTACTGATACATAAACCTTTAGCTTTTTACCAGTACCTTGAGATGATTGACTCGACCTTAAACTCCTCTTCTCTTGACTTTTCTACCATCTGAACTGATCTTCCTCCTTCACCTTCTTATAGTGCAAGCCATCTTTCACTAAGGCAGAGAAATTTCTAATGGGATAGAACACTAATAGCCTCTGTATCTAATTATGCAATCCCTGCTCAAATCTTTTACACTTGGCCTATTTGTTAGGTATGATCTCTTGAGCATAATGACCAAGCTTCACAAAGTCTCTCTCATAGTCTATAACTGAGGACTTGCCTTGCTTTAAATGTAAGAACTCCTTATTTTCTTCTATGTATAGATTACCAATGTACTTTTTTTTTAAACTCCTGCAAAAAGAACTCCCAAGTCCTATGCTCCATTGGCATTGTACTCATAGTTGTGTACCACCATTGATAAGCATCTTTCTTCAATAATGACATTGTGTACACCAAATTATCTATTGGGGTACACTATAACTATTCTAGCATCCTTTTTATAGGCTCCAGTTAGTACTTTGCCATTGTAAGGTCTTCCCTTTTTCCTCCCTTAGTTTATCTATAGGAGGTCCCTATACACCTAATAGGGTTAGTTGCAGTGGAGGTGGTGCTTGTTGAGGTATGGTTCCTACCAAACATTTGAAGATCTTGATAATATACTGGTAATGAGCCTTCTACCCTAAGGTTAATTATGGATTTCTAAACAGGGGTGGTACTTGGGAAGGAACGTGACTGCCCTTACCTTTCTCTTTACTAAACCACCTAAGGGCTTGTAGTGTGTTTCAAGACATCCTCTAACAATATTAAACAAATAAAATTATGCAAGCACAAGTATTAAAATCAAAGCAGAACCGTATTATTTAATTGGCATGTACAAATAACATCATTCTAAAATCCTAAATTGTGCTTTAATAATACAAATGTAAGACACCTTGTCAAGTGTTTACGTAGAATTTAGAAGAGAATCACTAACCAATAGTATTAAGCCTTAATCACTTAACTATACTAAAGAAAAACCGACAAAACCTCCCTTCATGTAGAGGACTTAAAATTCTACCTATTAGAGCAATATTATACATAAAGATTTCCATAATTATCCAGAGGAAGTCACCTCTTGACAAATTAATACATATACCTAGTAATAACTCAAGAACACAACTAAATGATCTTTCATCAAGGATGATGGTTGTTAAAAGCCTATCTTATTCTACTTCTAAGGCTTGTAAACCTATTGACATATAAATGTGTCAAAATTATTATATGCACATACCCATATCTAAGTATATATTTCAACCACATTTCGTCTCATCAGGAGAAAGGGCACTCCGTGCCTTATACACATACACAACTAGATTGTATAATATACATCTTTTCTATTATTGTCTATACATGCCATTTACACATGGGGTACTATAAATGAAAGAGATTTCATATATATGATATAAAAACCAAAACTTGGATGCTTGAGACCTTGATGCTTGTCCTCAGAACACTTAGTTAAAATTGTACATCTACTTGGTATCTTCTAACTCCTATAACCTGCACAAGGAAAAACACTGCATTGAGCTAGTATACTCAATGGTACTCTAATATGTCCATATCTCACAATATCATAAATACATTCTAGGTCATCAATTTATGTCATGTTAAAAAGACATGGCACGTAGTGGATGAAATGATAAGGATGTTTGAAATAATTTTGTAAGAGATACAAATCTACCTTTCGTGATTATGGGCTTACTAACCATGTTCAATCAATATCTTAGTTGCATTTATGTGATGTAGATATGTTTACTATGTAATTACTTAGGACTAGGTTTATGTAGATCTAGTATGCTTTAATAAGATTGAAACTTATATTACAGTTATGAATGTATTGATTTTATGATCATTGTATGTCAACTAAACTTCATTTGGTCATGATTACTAACATTTCACCTTACTAGACATTATAAATTTATAAACTCTTCATAAAAAAATTGAATTATTCAGGTGCTCCTACTTGTTTAAGTTGAGACTTCTCAATTATATTTTTAGAGTTAGTTTGATTATGGATATTTAGAGCTAAAGGTAATGCACTCCCAGAACAACCTTAAGGAAGGGTAAATAGGGTTAAAAATGATGTAAGCCAAAAATGGAGACAAGGTTACACTTGCCTAATTCCCTATCACCTTTGTAAGCTAAAATGTATTGGTAAGCTGTGAAGCATTTGTAAGCTATAAATATCTCTAGCCTCAACCATAACACTATAAAATAGCTTATATGGCACTGATGTTGAGCTATCAATTGTCACAAATCTACATAAAATTCCTCTCTAACATGCCAAAGCTACCCTAACATAGATTTTGCAAGGTTTACCATAGGCTCTAAGTTTAAAATTAAACTCTTTAGTTTGTAGCTATGCTAAGAAATATACATAATATTTCTATTCTTTTTATGCTATTGAGTTATATCTATATTGTAACGACCGAAAACCTGAATCATATGAACAGTGTAGTTTGGACCTAAGTGATGTTCCCCGCGGTGCGGGTCCTTATTCTGAGTCCGTTGACGACATATTGGCCGATAAGCTTTGATTGGCCAGAAAATTGTCAAAACGAATGAAATAAAATTTTAACAAAACCAATAATTCATTTTAGGTCATAAACTATTGTTTATAGAGGTAAAATGAGGTTAGGTCGGGACAGCCTCGAGATGTGCCCGGATGGTCTCAAAAATACCATACCTTGAACCTTAAAAATTTTGCTGAGTCTGATAGAGGAGGAATTATAATTTTCTGAGGTCAACAGATATTTTTTCTGAATATTTTATTCTAGCGAGTGAATAGTGCTAAAACGTCAACTATTGACTTTTGACCCAAAAAATTACATGGGCCTTTAGGACACTGAGCGAGGATTTTTAAAACTAGAATGAGAATTTTTGGAGAACCAAGGAATATTTTATGAATTTTTGAATGTTAAATCCGATCTATGATGAATAGTGATTTTTGCTCCCAAAGGAATTTTGAGCTAAAATTTTGCAAGGGCCTTAGTGGCTATAATTGAGAATTTTTGGG
>CANXYI010163685.1:0-13847 GCA_948208565.1 Hura crepitans
ATTCCTTAGTACTGCTAGGACTAAAATTGATGTGCATGATGGTATATTTACTATGGAATTCGATGGAGAAAAAATTAAATTTAATGTTTATGATGCCATGAATTATCCAGATGAAGTGTCTTGTGTGTATGGTGTGGATATTATTGACCCATTAGTTGAAGAGAATTTTGTGATGCATAAAACTAATAAGTTAAATCTTGCACTATGTGAGAATTACACAATTAATAATTTGAAAGAGGCTGAAAAGAAAAAGGTAATAAATGCTAAATTGAAGGAATTAGTTAAAGCTTTGAAAGCATGCAAGACCATGAGATATACATCCCCAAAGATTAAAATACCTATTTCTAATTCTAAACTCTTTCCTTCTACTTTACAGGCATTACCTTGGGAATAAAAGCCAGATTGAGAGACATTAAGCATGGGGTGTTGAGCCTCGAATGATTAATAAGGGCTCTTCTAGGAGGAAACCCAAAATTTTTCTTTTATTTTTATTTATTTGTATTTTATAATTTTGATTTTAATTTATTTCTTGAATTTTTATCCAAATAGGCTTGTTACATTTCATTTATATATTTCTACATATTTTTACTTAATTTAATTTTTGTTTGAAAAAAAAAATTAGGGTCATCTTCAACCCTAGGACTTGATAAGATTTTTCTAATATGTGTTTTTTGTCCTTTTGTGTTTAGGTACAGCAATAATGGAGAGTGCAAAAGCATCAGTGAAATAACATTGTTAAAAAAATTATAAGATTGGGAAAATACAAAAAGCCATGGGTCTTAGTCTTGGGCCACGGCTATCACACAAAAATCATATACCCCTTTCTTTTATAATTTTTAATCCATATTTTATATTACCCTTTTATTGTCCCTAACTTCATATTTTTTTACAAATCAAGGTGAAAAGGCATCAGCCCACCCCCCTGCTCTCTACCTTCCCCTTCATTAGCCACTATCATTGGCAAGAATGTCATTTAAAAGAATGGCCCGTTAAAGTTGGCCACCTACTAGCAGTGTAGCCTGAGTCACACATTGTAATACAACTAATAGATCCAGGCAAGCTGTAGCAATGCATAACTCTGCAAACCCATCGATAAGCAGTGATGCCCACAGATCCACGCTTCGTAACAATCCCACTGAGCCACTAGAAGCCTTGATATCAACCACATCCCACACACGTAGTGGCCCATCCAAGGGAGTTCTCTTTCCTTATAATTTTGCCTTTTTTTTTGCTTATACACACATGAGAACATTGTGTAGTTTAAGTGTGGGGGTGTAAATCCTTATTGCTACTTTTGCTTCGCTTAAATGATGA
Source organism: Hura crepitans (assembly GCA_948208565.1). Taxonomy (NCBI): domain Eukaryota; kingdom Viridiplantae; phylum Streptophyta; class Magnoliopsida; order Malpighiales; family Euphorbiaceae; genus Hura; species Hura crepitans. The sequence goes on from CANXYI010163685.1 coordinate 1,315, forward strand.
CCATAATTAGTTTAGTTTAGTTTAATTTTCTATCTTTCTAAATTTTTTAGAAATTTTTTTTAGTGTCAATTGCATCCGTTTCTAATATTTGGATTGTGATTTCTTTGAAGCATCCTTACTGCTTGAGTTTAGTAATTTAGGTTGAGTTTTGAAAAGATGATTAGACAGCATATTTCTTTACTACCCACTCATTGCTTTGTAATTCATAAAATTTGAACATTATGCTTAGATTAAAAAGGTGAAATAATTAATTTTGTGTGTATATCAATTAATTGCCATACATATGTGAAAAAGTAGCTAAAAATTGCCTAGATAAATAATTTTGATACATGAAATTGCATGAAAGGAGACTTGAAGACTAGTATCTTTAAATTAAAAATTTCTCTCTTTAAAAGAAAAATAAATAATAAATAAAAGGGGCACGTCTTAAATTTTTCACTCTGCTAGTTCAAGTGGCATAGCACATGTTCCCCTTAAGCAAACTCTCCTTGATAAATGATAAAAGTAAATAAATAAAGAGAGGAGTTTTGTGTATGGAACAACCCAATATTGGGCGAATCAACCCCTTATTTAGGCCGAAAATGATTTAAATCACCCATATTTCACTTGATTATGAGTGGTGCTAGTAGCCACCTAGGGCATTAATCTAACAAAGATGCCTAGGCAAGCCTAATAAGTGCCTAATTTCAATAATTTAATGAATAAATTGAGAGTAAAGTGCTAGATATTCTATCTTGATGCTTGGTTCTTTAGTCTCTATTTTTAATACTTGTGTGCCTTGTGTGAATCATATCTTGGCAGATTTAGATATATTTTTCCATGTGTATTGGCTTAATTTTAGATGGATTAAAATTATTGTATGATTGAAATTTACCAAGCTAGTGTTCATTGAATTGTAGAGGATTGTCATTTTATCTTATGGGAGTATAGAAGTTTGTTGTTTAATTTCTTTCCGAATTTTATAGCTTGAGTTGCTAGAATTAGGTAGTAATGGTTATGGAAAGGAAACTGCATTTTACCACCTGTTTCTTTTTGCCTTAATGCTTATGCTTGAGGGCAAGCACGGTTTAAGTGTGGAGGTATTTGATAAGGTGCATTTATGCACTATTTTTCTTATAATTTCCCATACTTTTACACGTTTAATTATGCTTAATTGATAAAGTTTGACTTAATTTGGGAATTTTGGTTATTGTGAACATGTTTTATAAATTTCAAGTTAATTCATGGATTTTTGAACACTTTTTGGAGAATTTGTCTAGCTGCCAGACTAAGGGTCGCAGCCAACTGTCAGATATAGCCTAATTTTTATTAGATAGCTATCATATTTAGCTTTTCTTTTTCGGCAAAATTTTATGGAAAATAATCCCTTATTGATTAGGTTAATTTTAGAGAATATTTGAATTTCTATTTTCTATCTTTCCTAATCTTTTAGAGAGATTATTTAGGGATTCTTTCTATCCCTTTTTTAGGGATTGAAAAACAAAAACATGAACAGTACTTCTGGAATAGAGACTGAATATTTTTCTATTGTGTTTGTCAAAAACATGTGTGTCTAATTTCTTCACTCTATCTAAGGATTATTAAAGTTTATGTTCAACAAAGATTGCGAGATCTAATCAATCTCTTTCTTCTCTTTATTATTTTAGTTTTTGTGTATTTTTTACTATATATTTTTATTGCTGTTTTTATTGATTCTACAATCTGGCCAATTGTATGATTAATTTAATAGTAAATGCTATTCAGATTTTTGAGAAGATAATCACTTAATAAATTTGATTTTAGTAACAACTAACAGATAGACTATGTTGTGAAATTACACAAGCTAATTGTAATAAATTGTGATGTCAAGTTTATTGGTTAGAATCAGGTTCCTTTAATTCTTAATGCTTTTGGCGAGTTAAATCCTAAGACAGTATTCTAGGACTGCCTCGATTAATTAGGGATTAATTATTGAGGTTTCGTAATTAATCTATTCTTAAGGAAAAATTGATTGTTTGATGGTACTCAACAACTATAACTAATTAGTTAAAATAATAATTTAAGTATCTTTCATGTCTATGATCAATCCTGAGAATTAAACTGAAATTAATCCTTATGCTAGATTTCTATCTACTAATTTTTACATTTAATTTTCTACTTTTATTTAATTCAAATTATTACTTTAATTTTCAATCGCATAAAACCCCCATTTAATTATTTTGATTAATTGTCTTGGTTATTCTAAAAGATTTAAATTAACCCAGTTCTTGTGGATTCGACCACGTTCACCATATTTACAATTTATTTGTGTCTAGAGAGTAGGAAATTATTTTTAGTGGATTTGACACCCATCACTCAATATATGATCACACCATTCCAATTCAACAAAAGCTCAGGAGAATGAGGCTTAAATAGGCAAAAAAGGTAAAAGAGGAGGTAGTCAAGTTACTTGAAGCAAAATTCATTGAAGAAATCATTTTCCCTACTTAGCTCGCCAATATAGTTTTAGTATCTAAGAAGGATAGAAGGGTCAGGGCGTGTGTAACTATTAAGACTTAAACAAGGCATGTCCAAAGGATGATTTTCCCTTACCCCACATAGATGTATTGGTAGACAATACAGCAATGGCAGCTATGTACTCATTTGTTGATAGGTTCTTTGAATATAATCATATTTTGATGAAGGTAATAGACAAATGGAAAATCTCCTTTATAATAGAATGGGGCACGTATTGCTACAAGGAAATGCCTTTCGGGCTAAAGAATATAGGGGCTACCTATTAACGGATAGCCACTAAACTGTTCCATGACATGATGTATAAAGAAGTTAAAGTTTATGTAGATGATATGATGGTAAAATCTACTAAAGAAGAAGAACACTTCGAAGCATTGGAAAAGTTTTTCCAAAGGTTGGACCAATTCAACATGAGGCTTAATCCTAAGAAATGTGTATTTGGAGTTATGTTAGGAAAGCTGTTGGGGTTCATAGTAAGTAGAAGTGGAATTGAAGTAGATCTTGATAAGGTAAAAGCCATTTTGGACATGCTTACCCCATAATTAGAAAAGGAGGTTAGGGGATTCCTAAGTAAAGTATAATACATCAGTCGGTTTATATCTAAACTCACCTCAATTTGTGAGCCCATATTCAATTTGTTATACAAAGGGCAGCCAAAGGAGTGGAATAAAGATTGTGAGAAGGCTTTCCAATCTAGCAAATGATATTTAACCAAAACTTCTATCCTAAAACCCCTAAAACTAGGAAAGTCCTTAATCTTGTATCTGGCAGTAGAGGAATCCTCTATAGGTGCCCTTATTGCACAAGTAGATGAAGCTGGAGTAGAAAATGCGATTTATTACTTAAGTAAGAAATTGCTCCCCTATGAATAGAAATACACAAAAGGAGAAAAGATATGTTTGGGGGTGATTTGGGTCTCCAAAAAGCTACATCACTACTTTTAATCCTACAAAGTAGAGGCAATAACAATGCATGACCCTTTTAGGTATTTGCAAACTGCACCCTACTTAGTAGGTAAGATAGACCATTGGATTTTACTCCTTTAGAAGTTTGATATCTCCTACGTCACTAAGAAGACAATTAAAGGCTGAGTTGTGGCCGAATTCTTAGCAGAACACCCAATTGAAGGAAAACAAGAAGAGTATGAATTTCTTGATGAACACTTGGGGCCAATATCCCAGAAAGGATGGAAGATGTTTTTTTATAGGACAGTCAATCAAAAAAGAGCAGGTGCTGGGGTACTAGTCATCAGCCCAGAAGGTGAGCAAATGTTCCTAGCTAGGAAATTAGAGTTTCCAGACTCTAATAATGTTGCTAAATACGAAGCATGCGTGTATGGTCTTGAAACTCTAGACTAGCTACGAGCTAAAGTGGTTGATGTGTATGGGGATTCGATGCTTGTCATCTAATAAGTAAAAGGTAATTAAGAAGTCAAGGATAAAAACCTGAGCAAGTATGTCAGGATACTCCCAGACCTCGCTAAAGGGTTTAATCACTGCACCTTTCATCATGTCCCTAGAGAGCAAAACCAACTAGCCGATGCCCTAGCCACTTTAGTGTCTGTATCAAACCTCTCCAAAAAGGACCTACCTAAACCCATGTATTTCAGTAAGCTAAGATTCCCAACTTACACTGGTATAGTCAGCACCACAATCGAATAACCCCATCATGACCTACTGTGGTACCATGATATCCAAACCTACTTAAAAATCAGACAATACCCAGAGAGTACAACTGAGAAAGACAAAAAGGTCCTTTAAAAGTTATCCATTCAGTTTATCTCATTTCAAATCATGTTATACAAAAGGCAAGTGGATAGAATTCAACTCAAATGTATAGACAAATTAGAAGCTGAAAAAATGCTCGAGGAGGTGCATTAAGGAATATGTGGTCCTCACATGAATGGGAAAATTCTCACAAAAAAGATCATGAGATTGGGCTATTACTAGCTAACCATAGAAACAGACTATTGTGATTTTGTCAAAAGGTGTCACAAGTGTCAGATCTATGGAAACTTAAGTGACCTGCCACCCAACGACTTAACCAGTTTATTATCTCCATGGCCATTTTCCACATTAGGTATTGATATAATTGGAGAAATAAGGTCATCAGCTACTAAAAGGCACAAGTTTATAGTAGTCATAGTTGATTATTTCACGAAATAGGTTAAAGCTAAATCTTTTAATAAATTGGAGGCAAGACAGATGATGAAATTTATTAAAAGAAACATCATTTGCCAATATGGATTGCCACAAAGATCATCTCAAATAATGGGGTGCAGTTCTAGGGTTAGACAACGCAACTTTTGCAAAAATATAAGATCCAACATCACAAGTCTTCTCTGTATCGACCTCAAGCTAATAGTGCAATAGAGGCAGCCAATAAGAATGTCAAGAAAATTTTGCAAAAATGACCATTACTTACAAAGATTGGGCAAATATGTTACCCTTTGCAATATAGGGATATAGAATGACTGTCAAAATATCTACCCAGGCTACACCTTACTCATTGGTATACGGCATAGAAGCAATCCTACTGATAGAGATTGAAGTACCTTTATTGAGGGTGGTGTTAGAAGCTGACATACCCAAAATAAAATGGCCTAAAAGTAGATATGAGCAATTGACGCTGATTGATGAAAAATGACTTAAAGCTTTTTATTATGTATAACTGTATCAGAAGAGAATTGCTAGAGCTTAAAATAAGAAAGTCAATCCTAGATCTATATAAGAAAGGGACTTGGTGCTAAAACAAACCAAGCCTTTATTGTCAGACCCCAAAGAAAAGTTCAAGCCGAATTGAGAAGGTCCATATTTGGTTAAGAAGGTACTTAAGCATGGAGGTGTTAAGATCTTGGATTTAAAAGGCAACAAATTCTTAAAGCCTGTCAACATGGACAAATTGAAGAATTATTTTTGCTAAAAAAATTAAGACTCCCTGATAAGGTGAAAACCTAACAGGCACTTCATGCAAAAGTTAGGGGATTTGAGAGAAAATGTCTAATCAAGAAAACCTTTTTAAGGCTAATTGGTAATGACAGTATCATTGACGGGAAATTAATACATTTGCCAAGATTAATCAGTTTTGTTTTAAAAGCATTTAATAGAAAGAATGCTTTAGTCATGATCATTAATATGCAAATTTCCATTGAGATAGAGAAATGTCATATAAGTAATCAATTTACAAGTAATCGAATTCTACATACATCGTCTCTTTTCAAAGTCAAGAGTATTATCTTCATTTTTTCTTTTCAACATTAATGTTCTATTATCTTTAGCTTCACTCAGAATCCATTTTTTGTAATATTCATTGGTACTATCACCATCAGTTGTATGATTAGGCATGTCCCTCAGGATGGCACATTGTTTCCACAAGTCAGGAAAGGAGCGCAAGAAGTGACACATCAAAGGACCACCTTGAAATCCCAAAGGCTTAAAAGTTATTCTTTGCACTAGACCAAATTACCTCAGGATTTGTAAAGGGATATAGAAGGTAGCATGACTTAACCCAATCAAAGGAACATAACCAGCATGACAAGAAAGAGATAAATGGGTGATCTTCCACTAAGGACATCTCTATCATATTGTGATAATAGTATTGAGCCACATAGTCCACTGGCCATATGAATCACACCTCGTTACAAGCCTCCTTTCATAATGATGATGTAAGGCATACTTCACCCAAAGCCTTTCAGGTGGAGGAACAAGTAACCCCAATTTCTCCTATAACCAAATCTATTAAAAAAGGCCATTAGGTTAGAAAATTCATAAAGGACCACCTAAGCAAAAATTAGGCAAACTCGCTAATGTGAAAACCTTCACAGGTGCACTGGACAAAAATTAAGGCTAAAAAAGAAAATAAAAGTTAGAAGGAAAACCCATGACGAGCTCTCTACACATACCTATAAGAGAAGTGGACTCCTAATAACAAAGTCAATATCTCCTTTCTTTAGATTATCCAAACCTCGAATTGTTTTAGCTAGAAAAATACCAAAAGGGTTGTAGCCAGAGCAAGTTTTGGTCAAAAGTTGAAGAGTCTTAAAATTACAGGACTCATCCTTAGAAGTAACTACAAACCAATTGCCAAAAATACACAACAATATGCACTTCGCCCATTCCACAGAATTAATAGGAAGCTGGCGAGCATGGTCTAAAATTGCTCATAAGGAAATTGGACCTACACCCGGAACCACTTTTTGAGCCACAATGGGAGAAAAGCCCAAAGCAAAGATAATATCCATGGGATAATATTCCTTAAAAGAAGGCAAGGCTGAGAGATCATTATCAGTGATTTTATAGTCTAAAATGGCAATAAACTCTTCCAAAGTTGGGGTAATCTCTTGGTGATTGAAGATGAGCACATGAAAAATAGGGTCCCAATATTACACAGTCGCATTCAGAAAATTGGGTTTAATATGAACTTTCCTCAAGAATCTAAAGGAAGAAAAGTGAGCAAGAATAGAGGAACTCCAAGAGACCTTTAGTTCTAAAATCTTAGACAAATTCTGGTTGAAGGAAGACATAATGAGAGTATGACACAAGAGATAAAGATTAGGGTATTTATAAACCAAAACCCCACCATCCCTTTCCTAACCAGGATTGGGAATCCAAGACATGCAAGGAGGTCTGCGCGGACCTTGTAAGATATGAAGATGGCATTAAGGTCCGCACAGACCAAGATGGCATGTCTGCGGCTCTATTTGCTTCTTATCTAGGATCATGTGTCATCAACGTCCGCACAGACTAATACATCTTAGGTCTGTATAGACTAGTATACTTTAGGACCATACAGACTAGTACATTTTAGGTCCACACAGATTCATTGTAAATGATGGATTGTAATGGGTGATAAAAATCAATTCATACACTCTTTCATGCATAAATGCACTTAAAGAGTAAATGTGTCTCAAAGTAAAGTTAAAATTATATATACATAAAATCAGGAGTTTAAAGTTCTGTATATAAAGGGAACAAAGTGGTAGAGCAATTCCTATTCCAAAATAAAAAGAAAAAAAAAAAGGAAGAACAATGCCATTCATCCTACTCTTCAGCATTGTCCTCTTCCTCTGTATCTTCATCATTAGAAGAGATCACTAGCTTCTCAACAACCTTAAAGGCCCTTACCTTCCTTCGAGCTTCACAAAAGGCAGCAACACTCCTTGATAGTTCACTCTACGAAGGAGTGGAGGATCAATGCATAACATACATGACATACACAATTGCATGAAATTAACTATGATAGAAAAATTACTCACAGTAAGGACTCGAGTTTCATCAATCATGGCTCTTCTAAAAGCCTCCACCATACGAGTAGTCCTCTCTATGGGAGCTCTCTTCACCTGATCAAAAAGAATAAAATACAAGTAACACTTCAAATTTAAATAGTGAAAATGATCAGCAAAAGATCATACCAATGTAGTGTTTTCTGGCTCAAAGGGAACTAGCTAATTCTCCTCTATACGAAGACGGGCAGAAGATAGCTCCTTATCAATGCCATAACACATATAGCTCAGCTCGAGGATGTCAGTCAAAGTGCCAATAATCTCATTAGGCAATAAGAGCTGACCAATAGATGAACCAGGAACTCTGCTTCATGTAGGAAGCAGTGAGAACTGAGAACTAGGGGTGGTAATTCTTAGTCATTTTCGCAATGAAGATGGGCCAGCCCTAGGAGTAGTAGCAGGCTACAATACAACACATAAATTAGGAGATGCCTCTGAAAATGAATTGAGATCTAAGCAATTCACTTGAGAAGGAAGAGGTCCAGATGTGTAAGGAACTCGCAAGAGCAAATGCGTGGAGGCCTTAGAAGGGTAGTTCTTTTTAGCACCCTCTATCAGTGTGTCCCCTTGCATCCCTACTGTCATGCTCTGAACAAATTTTAAGTCATCTATATACCTTTCGAACAACATTGAGTTAAGAGGATTCTAAGTAATAGGGTGTGTGTCGGGCCCTATATGCCAGTTCATAATTCTCTCTCCCAAGAACTAAGAGTAAGCCTCTGGAGTGGTCAGCAAAATATAGCATGAGGATAATTCTCTAATAGAGCACAAAAAAGTCGGTAATTCCTCAATAGGAAAAACCCACCAAGCTAAGTCAACCTATAAAGGTAAGTATTAGTTATAATTGACTAAGTTACTAATAATGAACTTTTTTTTCATGTGCAGGAGATACTCACATCGGTTCAAGCCCTAAAACTGAGGTAGTAATGATGCTATATCAATGAAGCTACATTTTAAGGATTTGAAGATGGTCTAACCCACTTATCCATTATCGGATACTGATGAGGCACGTCCAATTCACAAGGATGGGCTAACAAGTGAAGTTCATACACCCATACCTACAACAAAAAGAAAAGCACAAGGTTAAAATCATAAAAAGGCTATAAAGAGATATAAACGAATTAGAATGAGTTATTTACCAGTACACTTGACATGAAGCCCTGGACAAATCGATGGCTCTTTCTGGTCCGAACAGCCATGTCCAAGCTCTAAAATATCCATCAAAGGGATAAGCAACACTAGTTCCAGGAACTAATTTTATCAACTTCCTCTAAGACATGGAGAAAGCTCCAGCTCACCAGGCCATTGGCATTGGCAAAAAGGGTGGTACCCAGTAGGTAAAGGATGAAACAACGAGTGTATTGATTGACCTCCAGCTAACCTGAAGGGGCCTCATCCACCCATTTCTCATGCAAGTCAGTGCATTAAATGCTCCTAGCATAATCTTGAGGAATAAAGTCTAATAATTCCCTCACTTTTTGCAGTTGGAGCAAAGGGTAATGACAACAAGCATCAAATGCAATAGCACGTCCTGTGCATGGTACGCTAGTATTGAAGGCCCAATCAAAGGGCGTTATGGTCATCTCTCTCAAGGGCAGATGAAAGGTATGTGTGGTGTCTATCCACCTATCCAGCAGTGCTTTTAAAGCTTGTAAATCATGATGGAAGTCTCTGCCAATAAGGTAGTCAAGAAACATCTAAAATTCAGTAGCCCTGACCTTATTCTTCACCAGCACAGGCATGGTAGAATACCATTACTGAGGTCCAAAAGAGTACCCCCGTATTTGAGATGTGTCTGCAAAAAGGAGGCAAGGACATGAGTGTCTGCATGGACTAACACATAAAAAAATAAAATAGGTCCGCACGGACTACAAGTACAGTTATAACAAGGTCCGCACGGATAAAAATTTACAAAGACATAAATCTACACAGACTAAGTCCATAAGCTGATACAAGTCCACACAGACATATAGCAGTCACTAACAAGTCCACACAGACATAAACAGTCACCAACAAGTCCACACAGACCTTCTAGACTATCACATGCAAAACAGTCCTATAAACACATCGTAATAATGCTAAAATGAACAATCACAGGTAAAGTCCACACGGACCTAGTGCCCTAGCAAAATAAGTTTGTACAAACCTATTGAACTAGAAATATTTCACATCGTAAAAAATGAAGGAAAATCCATATCAAAATAACAATGAGGCATACAAGGGTAAGAAAACACAACTAGGGGTAAACTTCTGAACAAGCATGGTGCATCAAATCCGCCAAAAGCGAAATCGGGTCACCATATACAACTCTATTTATCGGCGCAACATTCTGAGGATGGTTGACAGCCATAGAAAGAGTCTAGAATTAGCATGGAAATGTCCTCCACTAGAGGAGAAGGAGAAGAATAAGTCCCTGCACTTGTCGGGATGAGGAGAACCATCGGAGTTCCCTCACTTCCACTGGAGGATGATGAATGGGAACCACTAGCAGCGTGAGAAGCCATTAGGAAGGGTTTTCAAGCGAGAGGAAAAAGAAGGAGAAGAAAAATTAAAAAGATTGCAAATGAGAAAAGAAAATCAAAAACAAGCAATTATCACTCTATCGCAATAGGTCTGTACGGACTTGCAAATTTTAAGTCTGCACAAACTTCACTTAAACACGGTCTACACGGACTTTCTCCCTATCACTATAGATAGTAAAATCTTCCCCCACTTTGTCTACACAAACTTTTTGTCATCTTTGTCTACATAGTGGAGACTCCATATGGCTTTTAAAAGCTTCGCAAGACACCTCTCAAAAGCCAAGCAAATAATATGACACTTTCATTATCGAAGTAATGTTTTGTTCTTTCTTGCAAGATCAACTTATCATCTAATCCAGCACTTTTAAGATCGACTCAGCGTCTAATCTAACTCCTTCAAGATCGACTTAGTGTCTAATCCAACACTTTCAAAGACTAACTACTCAGTGTTCGGTCTAATATTTTTAGGATCAACCTAGAGTTTAATCCTCAAATTCGGATTCAGCCTTGTAAGCTAATCCACCACCTCGGATTCAACCTTGTAAGCCAATCCGTTACTTCAGATTTAGCCCTATAAGCTAATCCAAAATCCATACCAAAGCCTAGTCAACAATGGTCTGATCAAAAGAAGTAAACATTCGCATTCGGCATAGCTTCATGATAGGTAAGTATTCTTGACTCATGTACTTTGATATGCACTATTGTTACACAGCACACACCAAAGTGGGGGCAACTGTAGACACCTCACTCCTGACCTATGATGATAGCCAGAGATAAGCTCTTAAGCAATGGCACAAGCCTTTAGGGAATAGGTCTACACGGACCTATTAGACAATGTTCTCATGAACCAAATACAAAGACTAACCTAGAATTTAGCCTATAAAGCCACGGACTAGCGTACTTAAACTTAGTCCATACGGACTAGTATGAACAAGTTCGCACGGACTTGTCGACAAAAAAAAGCTTTCCAGAAGTAGAATTCCTCTTATTTAGACTAAAATTCAGAATCCCATTAGGACTTTAGACTTCTTTCTGAACGGGAAGAACCTAAAACCTAAGAATATAAATATTTCTTTTTAACCAAAAAAAGAGATGGCGAGGCGAAAAAAGATATTTTCCTTAGCACACATATTATATTCCAACATTCAGAAACAAAGATACATTCATTCGACCAACTAGCTTGATAAGAATATTTCCTCCCACGTTTCCACACTTTTGTGTTGTTGCTTAAAGAGAACATTTGTTCAGGTAATATCTGAGGTCTATCATATCTTTCATATTATCTTCATAGGCCCATGATCTCTAAAGGTTGGTTGTAAGTGAGGCAATACCTTATTATTCCCACTTTAGATCACAAAGAGTGGGCCATTGTTATGAGAGGATTCACAGTGTGATATTCATCATTATCATGTTATGTCTATTATGCTAATTTGTATTAAACAAATTTAATTGTGCATGTGATAAGGTCCACACGAACTTAGATTTATTAATTATGAGCATGATAAGGTCCGTATAGACCTATGTTTCTTATATGAATATGATAATTTAGTCCGCACGTACTTATATCCAGTAAGCATGCCCTTATATTTTGGGATGTCCTATTATAAGCTATTCAACTTTGTTTGTCATTATGTTAACACTGATCCTATCATGCACGAAAGTATATGTCAACATATAAGGAATTGTCATGTAGTCTGCCCGGACTTCGTATCATGAAAGCTGTAGTCTGCACGGACTTATGGGTGATAAATTGTATTATTTTCATTCATATTGTCATATTTATACTAGTAATTGTTCTTAATTTACAAGCTTCAAATATGTTTTCATTGTTGTCTTTTGTATATTTTATTCATATGCCCTTGGTTTGACGTCATTTTTATCTTTTGAGTTGCAATCTATTTTGCTCATTGGATTGGGGAGCCTGGACGGATCTAACCTTTTCTTAAAGATAGTCCGCATGGACCAAGACTCGACCTCCATGAGGTTCGTACGGACTAAGCGACGTAGAGGCGGGACCATTCTAACACCTTGTTTTGTTTCTTTTGGACTATGTACCTATTATGTCTTTTGGCCAATTTTGGGTTGTAATAGTTAGTAAATAACCTGTTTTACGCTCCAATTGCTCTACTTTCACATTAAATGATTTTTCTACCTAATCAATTGGTATTTTCATAATAAAATTATTTTGAGTTTTTTTTAATCAGAGGTCATAAAAATAAAAATGTATTTTAATAAAG
>CANXYI010163753.1:0-10887 GCA_948208565.1 Hura crepitans
CATTTTGACCCTTTTCAGGCCCGTCAAAGTTTTATGAACAATATGCTAGTCATCGGTCTCGAAATGATGACCCGCACCACGGGGAACATCAATCGGGTTCCGAATGCATTGTTCATAAGACGTCGACCGGCGGACGTTACAAAGATGACACTTTAAAACACTGGATTACAAGAGAAATATAGACTATGTAATGGCCCATATTTTGGACATCGATGGCTGCACTCACCTAGTGTAATGGTCCATAACTGGACCTCAGCTATTGCATAAGCAAAGTGCAGTGGTCAATCACAAGACCTTTGTAGCTGCACCTACCCTACTTAGTGCAGTGGGCCACAATTGGACCTCAGCTGCTGCACTAGCATAGTACAATGGCCTATCTCAAGTCCTCGGTGGCTCCACCCGCCTAATGCAGTTGTCTTACATTAGAACCGTTGTGGTTGTACCCACATAGTGTAGTGGCCAACATCATGACCACAATGGCTACACCCACTATCATAATCATCAAAGCAATAGCCTCGAAGGCATAAACTCTCTAATAGCTACTAATCCCTAGTTGACTGGTCAACCCATCTAGTGGGTGTCTAACTTTTGGGCCAATTGTCTATTAATTATTTTTAATCATTTACTGTTCATTCATTTCATTTATTTCCATATTATTAAGACACGGTTATAAGTTAAATTCATATGCTTATTTTTACTAGATAGTTATAAGTCATTTTCTTCACTAGACAATTATAGGTCAGTTACATAAATGTTACTATTCATTTGGTTATTTTTCATTCTTCTCATGGCCTCATGTCATCATATATCATGCCATTATGTCTTACATAATGTTACATTTTCATTACCATACTTCATCATTATTTTTATCATAAATCTTTCATGTCACATAAATCTTATAAGTACTCAAATTCATATACCTAATTATATGCCACATAATAAATTTTACTTTACACTTAGTATACATTTTTCTTTACCATTTTCTTATCATACATTATATACACTAATTTTATCCTAATACCATACATAACCATAACCATACATCATGCCATAACCATACATATATTTTCACATGCCATGTCCCATTTATGTTACACATATTATTACCATTATAATACATCATGATTAATATCATAATAAATCATGTACATACATCAAGCACACATGCACATGCCATGACATACATGTCATGCATATGACTATACATACATCATGTATGTTCACATAATTTTCACATCCAAAACACATCCATATCATCATTATCACATCTAATTTACATCATAGCATACATATTACATAAATCAAGCACACACATGCATAAACCAAAACTTCCATACACATGTTGGCATGCATCTATTGCATTAAAGCATATACCTAGGGTATCTCTATACCCTTTTCCATGTTCCTAAGGCCTTGAATTCTTAAGAACTTCTTTTCCAATAATTCTTTTTCTACAATTCCCCTAACATATGATAGTGAATTTAGGTAATAATTGCTGGAGGAAAGAGATTGAAAAAGTGCATGAAAATTGAGTTCTTTCCTTATTATGGCATCAGTTGCAACGACAAGGAGAGAAGAAAATTCCTTCTTTAATTAGTGGATTTTAACACTTGGCATAGGGTGTTTGACACATGTAAAGGTCTTAAGCTAGTTGGCATGCCACGAGTGCATCCTATGACCTCTCGAATAATCCCAAAATTGCTTAATTATGGTAGAAACTTTGAAAAAGCATTAAAATCATACGGATCTCAAAAAATTACACCATTTATTTTAAAGTTCCATATTTAATCCCCTTTATATGCTTTTAATTTTTTTCTACCAAATTCCATTGATAGGGCAATTTTCAGGTGCCCTTAATTTATGTGCCAATCTCAAAAATTACAAGAATTTGCAAACAATCTCAGAAATAAAAAATTCTTTCACTAATGGACTTGGTGGAATTTTTTAGTTTTAGGGTACGACATCTTCAGTTCCGTCCAGGCACATCCTGGGCTATTCCTAGCCCAACTTAGTTTAACCCCATAGATTAATAGCTTACAGCCTAAAATGAATTATTGGTTCTTTTAAATTTTAAAATTTTGCATTTTTCATCATTTTAAAGCCCTTTAAAGTTTCATGATTAGTGTTGCTACCTCGATTCTCATGCAAGTGACTCGACACCCCAAGCATACTTCCTAGAGCCAGTGGAACTATTCACAGAGCCTCAACACACGAGCATTACACTGTTACTTTTAAGGGTCATTTTAGGAACTACCAATTATTTAGTGTAATAAATGACTTAAGAAGTAGCCTAAATCATTTTCCTCTAATCCTTATTAAGAGAGGCCTAAACCCTTTTCCTCTAATACTTGCTATGACTATCATAAAGCTAGATGTAGTACAATTTGGTAGTACTAATTTTTTTTGTAGGAGTTCTTTTTTATTTCAGTTATTAAAATTTTTTTAGAACAGACCGCCTTTAATAAGTTTTAGCCCTATTCTTCTATCTACCTTTTTTTTATGAAGCCTTTTCAGGTTTTCATTCTTAATAGAGTTTTAAAGATAGACTGCCCTTAATAGGTTTTCACCTTACCCCTAGCTTAGCATTTATTTAGGAACCCTTTTCAAGTTTTCATTCTTAATAGCTTTTTTTTTAGATCAAGTTGTAGGAGAAGCTTTCACTTACTGGATGATCCTCCCCTTCATTCTCAAATCTTGCAATTTTAAACATTTACTTCTTTATGTGATTCTATGTCACTATTTAGATACTGAGCAATGGCCCTTTGGCTATTTGCCTCTACTAACAATAGTGTAAATTTCATGAGCCTATGGGTTCTTTTATAGTATGTATGATGAAGTGGTTCATCAAGCTGTGTTCTATTAGTTGGCTTACATAGAGTTACTTTCTATATTCTTAATCACTATGTAAGGTAGTTTGGTAAGGTAGAAGGCATTGTTACTTGTCTTTTATCACTTAGAGGGGGAGATATGTTTATTACTTTTATTGCTTGATATCATGAGTTATAAAAATAGTTGCCCTTGAAGATTAACATTCCTTCTAAAGTTGGTTGCAACTTCTAAACTTTCAATGCATATAAGGAATGGGTGACTAGTTTTTATAGAGAAAACATATCATGTTGGTTGAAAACCCATGATGAAAACTATAACTAAAGACAAAGGATCTGAAAAAGTGTGTATTTTTGTTACTCTACTAAACTTGAATACAAAACAATGTAGTTTATGCTTTCATAATAATATATCTATCTTTATAGTCTATAAGTTGCTCAATCAAGCTTATTAAAGTAGTCTTATCTACTTATATCATATCGGTATTTTATTACAATCACAAAATGACATTAATGCAACAACACAAATCGTAATTTAATTAAGGGAAATCTTAAATACTTCTTAAACTCCTATCATTAATT
Organism: Hura crepitans; assembly: GCA_948208565.1. NCBI lineage: Eukaryota > Viridiplantae > Streptophyta > Magnoliopsida > Malpighiales > Euphorbiaceae > Hura > Hura crepitans. Next base: position 3,408 of record CANXYI010163753.1, read on the forward strand.
AGCTCTCATGAGTTTTCTTGATTGACTATTTTGTCCTGGCCTTTAATTGTTGCATATGATACCTTTTTTTTATTTTCACCTTATCAGGGCACCCACCTTTAGCAAGGGCATTATTTTTTTTATTTTTGACCCATATGGCTATTTCTCTTTTATATTTCTCTATTATTTGTCTTCAACTATTCTTTTTCTCTTTTATTTGTCTTTAGCTATAGAAATATTTCAATATGTCCATATCATGGGTTCCTTGAACTCATTTCCTTCACAATTTATGAAAATTGTAGCCCTTCTTAGCAATAAATACTTAAGGATGAAAGGTAATTCCTAATTTGATTTAAACTTTCCCCTCGAATCAATTAGGCTCAGTTTCATCTACTTGAGGACCAAACCTCTTCTTTTAACTTGTGATTCTTCACCCTTTGGCTAAAAGCTCATGCCATTCTTTTCTAATTAACTTGATTACGATAATTAGCCTTTAAGCACTTTTCATCTAACAAGTTTAACTGTTAAAACCTCTTTTCATCCTAGGTTACTTCAAAAATCTTATCATCTACAACAACCCTCAATGAATAGAGTTTAATTTCTATAGGGAGTACTACATCTATCCCATATAACAAGGAAAATGGAGAAACACCCATTGAAGTTTGAATTGTCATCTTACAACCTTCATGAGCGAATAAAAGTCTCTTAGCCCAATCTCTATAATTCACTACTATCTTAGCTAAGATCTTTTTAACATTTTTGTTTACCGCTTTGATTGCTTTATTGACTTGTGGTCTATAAGGAGATAATTTATGGTGCTATATCTTATATTTTTGCAATACTACCTTTGTTTTAGCCTAAAATTAGACACCATTATATGAAACTATGGTGTGGGACCTTATATCTCCAAATCAAATTCTTCTCTATGGACTTAGCCATCTCTTTTATCCCTAACTTCTTAAAAGATTGTGCTTTAACACACTAAGAGAAATAATCATTGGCTACCATAAAGAAATGATGCCTATTTGAGGCTATTAAATGTATCTCTCTAATTATATCTATCCCCTAAGCAATAAATGGCAAAGGAAATGAAAAACTGCACAATATTAGCATATATCTTAAGTCCCTATACTATTGACACTTATGACACTTTTGTATGTATTTCAAGCACTCATGGTCTATTTTAAGCCTTAAAGATGTATTTCTTGGGGTTCAAATGCAGATTGTACTTATTAATCTACTGAAAGAACTTTTCTAGTGCTTTAGAATGCCCTTCTCTAGTAGTGGACATAATCATTATGTCATTTACGTAGACCTCTACTTCCTTATGAATCAAATCATTGAGGATCTTTATGGCCATCCTCTTATAAGTTAGCCTAACATTTTTCACCTAAAAGGTATGACTCTTTAATGGAATTTCTCCCATTCAGTGATAAAGGTAGTTTTTATTTTATATGTTATCATGTTTAAAATTTAATTGTAACTAGCATATGTATAAATGAAACTTTACATCTTAGATATTGTTGCACTATCAACTAGAACTTCTATATGTAGTAGTGGAAAATCATTTTTAGGATAGGCCTGATTCTAGTCCCTATAATCTATACACATTTTACTTTAGGCATCTTTCTTAATGATAGGCACCACATTGGCTAACCAAGTTAGACATTATACTTTTTCTAAAAACTTGGCTTCAATTTGTTTGTGCACTTTTTTTATTTTCTTTGCCACTTTGGTCTTATTTTCATCAGCTTCTATTTCACTGGCTTTACCTCTAGATTTGTATGGATAGCATGCTTTACTACTTTCTTATCTATCACAAGCATGTCTTAATAGGTCTAGCCAAAGACATTTTCATATTTTTTATTATTCTCTCAAATTTAATCCTCTCTTTAAGAGTTATATTAGATGCAATGAAAATTTCTTTAGGATTTTTATTGTTATCGAGATTAAATGAGGTAATATTGATTGAATTAATGTCAAACATGTTATACGTGTCATGATTACTACATGTATGATGCAATTAGATGAGACATCAAAAAATAAGCAAAATCATTCATCTTATTAACATAATAATTAGAAACATCATTATCAAAAAGTTCATGTACATAAAAGATATCAAATAGTTCTTCTAAGTCATCTTCTTCAACCTTCCTCTTCCCTTTGTCCAAAAGCAAAGCTATGGTTTGAATCTCTTTTTTGGGCTCGATCTCTAGGTTTGCTAAATTAGTCATGACTTTTTCATCCTAAAAATATGAGGTAGTCTTGACGTCACTAGTAGTGTAATCAAATACATTATTAAAAATTTCAAACCTAGGCACAACATTTCCTTTAATCATAGTAGGCTTTAGGTCCCCTACAGTAACAAATACTTTCTATAGCCTAAACAAAACTCTCTCCCAATAGTGGGATATTTCTTTCCATTTTTTTGGCTTTGAAGTTTTTGTCGTATTTCTTAATCCTCTTTAATCTTTCTATCTTTTTAACTGTATAGCGGATACCAATCCATTCGATTCTTTCCTCAAACTAGCACTTAGCAAATGATTTATCTTTTTGAACACATTTACTACTTTAGGGTCATTTTCTTATTCTTTAAAAAAGATCCTAGCAATGTGGAATCCATTGATAGTTGGTTAACAATTTCAAGTATCAAGACCTAATTTTTCTATGTAGCTCATATTGTTACTACTTTACCATTATGGGGCATTTTGATCATATTATGTAGTGTTGGTCGAACCCCTCTTAGCATGTGGAACTAGGGTCATCCTAAAAGCAAGGATAAGTTAGTAAGGATATCAAGTACTATAAACTCTACATCATCTATTATAACTTCTATCTTAACCTCCATTGATGGGTGTCGAATCCACCAAAAATAATTTCTTAGTCTCTAGACATAATTAAATTGTAAATAAGGTGATTAGGGTTGAATCCAAAGATATTGGTTTAGTTTAACTCTTTCAAACAATGAAGAAAAATAATCAAAATAATTAAATAGGGATTTTATACGACTAAAAATTAAGACAACAAATTGAATTAAATAAAAAAGTAAAAAATTAAATAGGAAAAATCAATAAATAAAAAAAACCTAGCATAAGGATTAATTTTAGTTTAGTTCTTAGAATTGATCATAGACATGAAGGATAATCAAATTATTATTTTAGCCAATCAATTATAGTTGTTGAATACCATCTAACAATCAATTCCTCCTTAAGAGTAGATTAATTATGAAAACTCAGTAATTAATCCCTAATTAATCAAGGTAGTCCTAGAACATCGTCATAGGATTTGACCTGTTAAAAGCATTAAGAATTAGAGGAACCCAATTCAAACAAATAAACTTGACAATGTAGTTTATTACAATTAGATTGTATATTTCCACAACATAGTTTGTCAGTTGGTTGCTATGAAAATCATATTTATCAAGCAATTATCTTCTAAAAAATCTGAATAGCAATCACTATTAAATTAATCTTACAATTGGCCAAATTGTAAAATCAATAAAACAACAATATAGATATAATAGAAAAAACACAAAAACCAAAATAATAAAATGAATAGAAGAAATTGATTAGAACTCACAATCCTCATTAAACATACACTTCAATAATCCTTGCCTAGAATAAATAAAAAAAACCTAATAGAAAAATATTTTGAATGCAATAAAAAATAGAAATCCAAAAAATCAAAATGAGGAATATTATGTTCCTCTTGCAGCTAATTAAATAAAAAGAAAGAGTTTCTTACTAAAAAGGGAATTATCTCCTAAAAATTGTCTAAAAGAGAGAAAGGAAAGAAAAGATAAGAGTCCAAAATATCATCCGAAATTATCTAGTAGATTATTTTCCACAAAACTCTTCCTAAAAAATACAGCTAAATATGATAGCTATCTACTAAAAATTGCGTTGTATCTAACAGATGGCTATGACCCTTAGTCTTGACCTAAGGTTAACACCTGTAGCCAGATAAATTCCCTAAAAAGTCTTTAAAAATCCATTAATTGACTTGAGATTTATTAAACTTACCCTAAAGTGGCAAAATTCACAAACTAAGTCAATCTTTATCAATTAAGCATAATTAAATGTATAAATGTATGGAAAATTACAAGGAAACTGGTGCATAAATACACCCTATCATTCACCTTGAAATGCCATACTTCTATCACTTACTATTGTTGTAGGCCATAATGGTGAGCTTGGATTGGGAGATCATTGAGTCTTTAATCTCATATGTGGTTACTAATTTATAGGAGAACACATTGATTGGCAAACTATTTTCAACCATTACACAGGCTATATGCTTTCTATTGACTTTCCTTTTGGTGGGAGATCTATATCTAAAAACTTAAGCATTTCTTTCTCTTCCCTTTTCAATATTTCCAATATCTAAGATAGAGATATAGTAGTTAATACTATTATAGCACACAAAGCCTCAACCTCTATCTATTGGTGTGAAAGTGATTACCACAACAAATCCCAAATTGAAATTATGTGAGGGTTTTATTCAGCTGCTTTATTATTACATCATCTTCTTTCATTATAGCTAAGGGAATTAGATCTTTTTCAATTTCTTTCACCACTAAACCACTTTAAGTTACCACTTTAGCTTTTATTTCTTCAATTAGCTTCTATTCACTATCTGAATCAAACTATAAGTCTTGAACCTTTTCCTCCTACTCTCTTTCACTGTCAATAACACATATATTTGTTACACAAATGAACCCTTATTTTTTTATACCTTTTTCCTCTCTATTGCTAAGTTGTCATTCCTGTGTAAGTCTTGTACCACATACCACTTTGGCAAACCTAGGTTGACCATATTTATCGTTGGTGGTACATTAAAATAGGCACTTTGCCCTTTCTTTCTATTTTTTGTATCAGGGATCTATCTTTAATCAATTAGATCCTAAATTTTATCCCTTAAAGTGTGGCAGTTATCTATGTCATATCTTATTTACTTAAGATACTAGTAATATAAGTTTGACCTATGGTTAAGGAGTCCTTAATTTTTGGCAAGCCTAGGTGGAAGAGTTTAATTCTTCCCCTTCATCCGAAATCACTTTAAGTAATAAGATAGTGGTTTGCCAAAATTATAATAGTGCCTTAAACTGGTAGACACCTTAGCTATCTTACTGCTCCCACTGTAACTAGCTCCTCATATAATTATGTTATTCATCCCTTTATGATTGTTAAATCACCCTGACTTCTTTTTTTACTCTACATATTCCTCTTCTAAGTCCATGGTAATATCCTTCAGCAATTCCCAATCCTTAAGCCTTTTATCTTTCAGTCCCTACTTTGGATAAAGATTGGCATTTCTAATGAGCATATGGATCTAGTTTATTTTCTCTTGCTTTCTTCTTATCTTTAAAACTCTAAACCTCCATCTTATCAAGTATTCTAGGAAGGTCTCATTGGATTTTTATTTCAATAGTTTGAGGTCTTTTATAGTAACTTCTATATAGGTGTTATAGTCATACTGGCTAATAAAAGACTCAGTTATCTTCTTCTAATCTTTTTTTACCTTTTTCTTTAGCTTTTGATACCAATCTATTACTTTTTCTTACATTGCAAGGCTAAAGTAAACAATCTTTTGCTTGGTACTGAGTTCTATGCCACACATTTCTATGGCATACTACTTAATATGGGCTCTTAGATCTATGGTCCCATTAAACTTAGGCAATTTTTGTATTTTAAACTTAAAGGGTAGTAATTCCTCTAATTCCAAGGTGAGCTAGTTTGGATACAACCTCTTACCAATGGTGGTCTAGCCATGGCTTACATTTTCTCCTCTAACTTTTTCATAGCAGCATTTTTAGCTTTATGAGGGGCGTATTATTTTTCCCCTTTATCTTCAGAATCTTCAAATAAATCAAACTTTTAATTTGAAAATGAGGCTCCATTTGTCTTTTCTCCTAAGCTTTTAGCTTTTTTCTCTCTACCAATCCCCTAAAAAGTAGTAGCTACTCTTCCAACTAGCATCGCCAATGGTGCATCAGTAGGAGTTGGTGAATTGCATATGGGAATAGCCATAACTATTACCATTGCCACCATAGATATCATTTTTTTTGAACTCTTTAAACTTTTAATCTAACTTAGCCTCAAAGTCTTAAGTAGAAGAGGTACCTTCTATAATGCTCGCATTTTGAGGCTTCGTAAATAGTGCCATAGGGTCCAAAAAGTGCAATTGGGGTGTTAGGTCACTTGCACATGGACCGAGGTAGTAGCACAGGTCGTAAAACTTTCAGGGGCTTTAAAATGATGAAAAAGGAAAAATAAAAAAATTTAGCAGAACCAACAATTCATTTCAGGCTGTAATCTACCCATCGGGCTAATAAAAACTTTTCAAGCTAGGACTGACCCGAGATGTGCCTGGACAAACTCAAAAATATTAGACCCTGAATCTAGAGAATTACACTGAGTCCAATGGTGAAAGAATTTTTAGAATTGGAGGTCATTTGGAAAATCTCATAATTTTTGAGGTTGGCATACAAATTGAGATAGTCTGAAAACTGCCTTATCTGTGGAATTTGGCCATGAAAATTATGAGCAAATAGAGGGGATTAAAATAGGAATTTTCAAACAAATGATGTAATTTTTGAAGGTTTGAGTGAATTTTTATGAATTTTCAAATTTTCTCAAAAAATCGGGATGGTTCAAAAATTACCGGGACAAGGTTGAGATGGCAAAGTGGGGCCGACAGTAGTGCCAAATGTCCTAGCCCACTTGCCAAGTGGCAAACGGGCCATGACAAGTGGTTTTCCATTCGTAAGAAACAAAAACCCATTTTCTCCGTTTTAGCTAGAAGCTGATGCCACTCCTATAGTATTTAAGCCATAAAATTTTACTCTGGAGTCCAAACGGGCTAATTCTAGTGGCTAAAATTTTCTTTGGATGTTAGGCACCAGAAGGAAGAAGAATCATGCCAAAAGAAGTTTCCATTTGGGAGAAAAAATCAATCAAGGGGACAAACTTAGAACAGTCTTGAACTGTGTATGTGAGGTGAGTTCTTAGCTGTATCTACCCCATTTCTCGAACTTTTTCAATGATTCTTAATGCTAAATCATAGTAAGACATGTGTGTATGTGTATATGATACATTGGTGGTCATTGGATGGCAAATGGTGGCTCACAAAGGGAGAACAAAACTATTATAGAAGTTGGAATGAGGTTAGCAGCTTGCTTATGGATGGGATTCACATCTTCAAAGGCTTATGTAAGTGAATTTACAGCCTTTTTCTCCTGTATATGCGTGCCTAGGTTAGTGACTTTGGGATTTGAATGGCAGGAATAGTTGTATATTAGCTTGAATTTTCCTTTGGTGATGTTGAATACCCTAAGTTTCAATGGAATTATGAATGGTGTTGGTGAGTAGTTGCACAATTAGCTTAAAAGTGATTGCTGGAATTTGTTATTAAGGTAGTTTAAATAAGTATTTTGCTACCTAGGAGGAATCTAAATTATGCTTGGCATGCTAGGGTGTCATTGTTGGAAGTTTAGGTGTGG
>CANXYI010163776.1:0-12171 GCA_948208565.1 Hura crepitans
TGTGTACTTGATTTTAATGGCAATGTGAGGCCATTGTTGTTGTCTTATTTGTGTAAATGGAATTAAAGTATTTGTAGCCTTGAATGGCATATCAATATGGCTTGAATTGGCATGGGACAATGCCTATTAAGTAGTGGAAAGTGACTCATAATAGTGTACTAAAAAAGTAGAAATGACCTAGTGGGAAGTGCATCACCTATTAGGTTTCTTCAGGAATTTGGTAGAGGGTGTCACATTGGGTGGTATCTGAGCATAGGTTAAATGTTCCTAGGTAGTTCACATGAGTGCCAATGTCTAGGAATTGATTATTCTGATATGCTACACTGCAGTGAGGCTGATAGGTTCTGTTTCTCTATAGTTAATCAAGATGAGTGATAGAGTACTAAAAGAACGGGTAAAAGAAGTAGCCAGTTATGCTCTTACCACTTTACAGGGAGAAGGTAGTGCAACCACACCTGAGCCTAGTGATACTGTATACCAACCATAACTATAGATACCACTATAGACCCAGGCATTTTCAATACTATTATAGTAGATAGTGGATTTGCTCAGACATACCACTGTAACAGCACCTCTACCAGCTCCAGTTCCTTTACCTCTACCCCTAGTTTCATTACGGAAGACATACCTAAAGAGAGTAAAGAAAATAGGGGCTGTAGACTTCTTAAGAGCTAGAGGAGATGATGCACCTAAAGTATAATACTAGCTAGAAAGGACATTAAGGATACTAGAACAACTGGCATGTACAAATAAGGAGAGTTGAAGTTTCCATTGGTGGGACACTATTAAGAAGAGAAAGACACCAGTAGACCTGACTTGGGATTTCTTCTAGAAGGAGTTCAGAAAGAGATATATACATAACTCATATAAATATAAGAAGAGACATGAGTTCTTTGAGCTTAAATAAGGCAGAAGATTAGTATCTAAGTATGAGAAGGACTTTGCTAGACTCAGTAGATATATAGAGGAATTTATTCCTACTAAGGAAGAAAAATGCAAGAGGTTTGAAAAGAGCCTCAATGTAGAGTTAAAAATGCAAATATCCACTATAAAAATCAGAGATTTCTCAGCTCTAGTGTCAACTACATATGACATAGAGGAAATGGCATAAGAGAAGAGAGAGGTTTTCTAGAGAAAAAGATAATTCATTATAGGGCAATCCAGTTTAGCCCCCGATGCCAATAAAAGATAGAGAGAAACTTAGTCATATCCAAGGCATAAAACACACATACCATATCAACTATAGAGATATGGGCAAGCTTTAGTATCTACACCTAGACCATTATAGCTAGCTATTAGTGCTCCAGTAACAGGGGCTAGAAACACACCCCTGACTTGTGACACGTGTAATAAAAGACACTAGGGTTAGTGTAGATAGGTTAAAATAAGGGGATGTTTTATCTATGGGTCCAGAGACCATTACAGAAGGGAGTGTCCCCAAAGATAGATAGAGGGTGCCTATACCTAGGTATTAGTAGCACCTCAGAGTAGGGTGCAAAGACAAACTAGAGGTGATCATCCCAATAGTAGTAGTCAAGGGACAAGGTTAGAAGCCCATGCACTAGATAAGTAGTATGTAATTAAGGCTTGTGAAGAAGTAAAAGCTCTAGATGTCATTACTAGTACTTTTTATTTATTTGATGTTCCAATCTTGGCATTAATAGATCCAGGATTTACTCTTTCATATACATGCACAGAAGAGTAGAACCAGAATATGTGAGATTAGATACTTAAGTCAATAATCCCATTATTAGATATTCAAGTCAATAATCCTATTAGGTAGAGTGTTGGTGATTCATGAACAAAAATTTTCCACTAATTTGATTGAACTACCCTTCCATGAATTTGATGTTATCCTTGGAATGGATTGGTTATTTGAACACCGAGTTGTAGTTAATTGCAAACATAAGAAAATGACCCTCTATACTACAAAGGGATAGGAAATGACAATTATGAGTGAAAGAAGCTTTTTGAATAATCTCATCTCTGATGTTACAGCAAGAAAACATATCCGTAAAGGTTGTGAAGCCTATCTAGCACATGTCATTGACACTAATACTTACACACCTAGTCTTGGACATATTCCAATAGTTTCTGAATTTCCTAATGTGTTTGCTGATGAGTTGCTAGGATTGCCTTCATAGAGGGAACTTGACTTCAAAATTGAAGTTTATTTGGGTACTTCTCCTATATCTATTACTCCCTATAGAATGGCACCTACTGAATTAAAGGAACTGAAGCTACAGTTGCAAGATTTGTTAGAAAAGGGTTTCATCAAGCCCAGTACTTTACCCTGGGGAGCACCTGTATTGTTTGTGAAGAAGAAATATGGGTTGCTTTAGTTGTGTATTAATTATAGGCAGTTAAACAAAGTGACAGTGAAAAATAAATACCTTCTACCCAGAAGTGTTGATCTTTTTTATCAGCTTCGAGGTGTTAGTATCTTTTCCAAGACAAATTTGAGGTTAGGGGCCATCAGTTGAGGATTAAGGAGGTTGATATTCCAAAAATTGCTTTTAAGAGTAGATACAAATGTTATGAGTTCTTAGTGATGCCATTTGGACTCACTAATGCCCCAATAGCTTTTATAGGCCTAATGAACAAGGTAATTCAACCATACCTAGTTTAGTTTGTGGTAGTATTCATTGATGATATTCTGGTGTACTCCAATACTAGAGAAGAACATGAATAACACCTCAGGGTTGTGTTATAGACTCTGAGAGAGAAATAGTTGTATGCCAAGTTGAGTAAGTGTGAATTCTGGCTGAATGAAGTGGCTTTCCTAGGCCATATAGTGTCAGCAGAATGTATCAGAATTGATCCTAGCAAGGTTAAAGTAGTGTTAGAATGGGAATTTCCAAGGAATGTGATAGAAATATAGAGTTTCCTAGGATTGGCTAGGTATTATAGAATATTTGTGAAAGGGTTCTCAATAATTGCAGCACCTATGACCTGATTGATAAAAAAGAGTGTGAAATTTGAATAGGATACAAAGTGTTAAGAGAGTTTTGATAAGCTGAAAAAGATGTTGACTGAAGCTCTTATCCTTATTCAACCTAAATAAGGAAAGGACTTTGTTGTGTACGATGATGCTTTACTTAATAGATTGGGTTGTGTGCTAATGCAAAAAAGAAAAGTGGTAGCTTATGCTTCAAGACAATTGAAGACACATGAAAGGAATTATCCTACTTATGACTTGGATTTAGCTACCATTGTTTTTGCCTTGAAAATCTAGAGACATTACCTGTGAAATGTTATATTTATACTGATCATAAGAGCTTGAAATATCTCCTTACCTAGAAGGAGTTGAACTTGAGGTAGGGAAAGTGGCTAGAATTAATAAAAGATTATGATTGCTAGATATATTATCATTCGACAAAGGCTAATGTTATTATTGATGCATTGAGTAGAAAGTTCATGGTGACATTGAGAGCCATGAATGTTAGATTGGGATATACAAAGGAAAATGCCATTTTGGTAGAATTACAATTAAACCAGACTTTAAATAGTAGATAAAAGAGGTACAGTCTAGGGATGAACAGTCGGTACAGATTGTGGGTAAAGTCAAAAAGGGGAAGGCAATAGGATTTGAATTGAGTGAAGATGGACATCTACATTACTATGGTAGGTTATATGTACCTAGTATAGATGACTTAAGGTTATAGATACGAAAGGAGGCATATAAAGCTCCTTATTCTATACACCTAGGAAGTATGAGGATGTATTTAGATTGAAACCTCATTATTAGTGGTCAAGAATGAATCGAGATGTAGTAGAATATATGGGTAGATGTCTAACATGTCATCAACTAAAAGCTAAATATCAAGTATCTTCTAGATTGTTACATCCTATAGCAATACCAGAATGGAAATGGGAAAAGGTTAGTAAGACACCCCCTACCAGATTCCTTAAGAAACTCGATAGGCATTACACTTCCCACTAGGTCACCTATCCTAAAATTGCTCTAGGTCTGCACTTTTTAACACTTACAACATATTTATTATTTGATCTGATATTCCTTAGCTTCTTAGTCTATCGCTTAACTATTCTTATTTACAGTATAACAGACCTAGGAAATCATTTAACAAACCCTTAACATGTTTATAGAAAGTTAGGTAGCACAATAGCTTTCCAAGTGGCATTTTGAAAATTTTTTCACCTATAAAAGCACTTTTATATCATTACTATCACTTTGTCTCCTTTTAGACCCTTTTAGTCCACTCAACAACATCATCACATATCAACATACACTCATATATCACATAGGGTCTTAGGCCCAAAATTATCAAAAACCACAGAAATAAACCATTAAGATAAATGGCCTATTTATATACATCACACATACTCTTATATATATAGACACTAGCAACTTCTAAGCATGCTGAACCCATAACTTATAGTGTTTGCTTGAGTGCCTAATAATATACAAAAAAAGAATAGCTATATACCCTTCAATGCCTCTACTATTACACTATATGATCCTCGAGGCTAGACTGTTAACTTCTATAACCTATATACCAAAACATTGGTACGCTGAGTATAAAACTCAGTGGTGAATTTAATGTATTAAAAACATGTCACATGTAGACACTCAGATGTAGCAAAAGGCTATAAATGTATAAATGCAATGTAGGAAATCATTTCATGCAAGTGACATTTATTTCAATACTCAGTTTCCCAGTTCAATTAATTATAGATTTGCCATTGTGATACTTTTATTTAATTTATTCATTCTGTGATTGACATCAAATTTAATCTATTTTCTAATTTAGTTTAATTTTAATTCAATAGGCTCGACTAGATATACTACACTTAAAGACATTAGACTAAGAAGGAACTAAAAAAAATTGTGCAATGGCCCATATTTTAGACCCAACAGCTGCATCAGCCCAGTCTGATAGCTAGGATTAGTTCACATGAACCTCCTAATACTAGATAGGGGATAGCAAGGATCAGTCTGTAAACCTTTTAATATCCCAATAATTAACAAAAAGTCACTTTGTGGATAGCGGGCATCAATTTGTATGCCTTTTAATATCCAAATAATCAATAATAAATAGCTAATGTGGATAGCAGGGATTAGTTCGTAGACCTCCCAATATCCAATATATCATCATCAAACATCTCCAATAGATAGCAAGGATCAGTTCGTAGACCTCTAAATACCCAACAAATCATCATAAAATATCTAGTAGCTGCTAATCCCTAGTTGACTGATTAATCCATCCAATGGGTGTCTAACTAATGGGCCACTTGTCTTTATTTTATGTCCATTTATTTACTAATCATCATTTTATAATATTTAGAAATGAACAACAAATAATTATGAATTTATTTCAACAGTTGAATTTTGACTCAGATAGTTATAGGTCTATTTTAGTCTTACTCGACAGTTATAAGTCTATTTTTTAAGCCAATTTTTAGACAATTTCTTAGACAATTCCAAGTCCAATCTAAATCCAATTCATACCATTATTCTAAGTCCAATTATGTTAAGTTATGGGCTACTTCCAGTTCAAGTTCCAATTAACCATTTTCTTAGGACACTTATAGGTCACTTTTAATTTTTCATACACAGTCATAAGTCCATGGTCACCATTTTCTAGACATTCTTTCATGCCACTGGAATCCATTACCACATGCCATTATGGCCTCCAAAAATTATGTCATTCCATACATTTCAAATGGCCTTAAAAGTGGCCCCAAAATCATTTTAAACCAAGTACACAAAATGTCCCAAACTTATGTCTAAAATTATGCCATTATAAAATCTATTATAGGCCATTTTTACCATCCCTATTTTAAGCCATTTTCAAACCATTTCTTAGCTTAATTATGAACACCATTTCTTTATCTATACTAATCAATTATTTTACTATGCTTATTCATATATTTATGGCCATTTCATGCTAACCTCATGTTACACAATTTATGTCCATCATGTCATGCCAATTCTACATGTCATACACTATGTCTTACACACACACTTACATGCCAACCATTGCATACCTCTTAGATATTTCCATAGTTCAACACACACACATGTCATACACCAAAGTTCTAGTATATACATGCCTATACACATGACATACCATGCACATCATGCCATAACATACACCATACATGCCTTGGCCATGCTATGGTTCCATATATACATGCATATTTTCATCAAATTCACCATATATACATCTCATGCCATGTCTAACATATAATTTCCGACCCTCTACACCATGCCACCAGGCCATACACACAACTTGCGATCTAAGGCACCCTAACATACCTCTCGATCATTCATGGTACAACTTATAACCATGCCTTTTCTCACCATACACATATATAAACCATTAAATACCATAACATACACATCATTGCTCATGATAAACCTTATGTACACATGCCATAATACACCACACACATATATACACCCTCTCGGCTAAAGTGAGGCCATACACTTCCCACCATTCCTTCGACCAAATCATCCCATAAATCACTCAATTCTCTGGAAATAACATCAAAGTAAGCTTAAATCACCATTACACGCAAATTATTCACCATAACCACTAATTCCATACAAGGTTTCCACATAAATTACACATGACTTAAACATGGCATGCCTTAAATACGTTAAATTCACATACCTACACTTGAAATGGAGTTTTACCTACACTTTAGCACCTTTATTGGTCTTGTTGAACATCAACTCCACCTTAGCCTTCATACACACATCCATAGCTTAGAAAAATCATAAAAAATTCCATAGATCTCTAAGTAAATTTCTAAAAACATAGGCAACCTTAGAATGATGAAATCCCATTGGACAAAATGTAAAATGGGAAAGACCATTCACAAACTTGATTTTCCAAGTACCCTTTATGTACATATAACTTCCTTGATGTTTCTTGAGTTCTATGCTGGCTTATGGCCTCCTAAACCTTCAAAGACCAATTCTTAACTAATCAAAGTAATTTTTGGTGATAATTTAAGGATGAATTAAGTTTAAAAAGCCATAGAAATTGAGGAGAGAAGGGAGAAGTGGTGTCAGGTGGAGAAAGAAAAAAGAAAGGGAAATGGTGGGGATGATGAGGTGTCCATAGGCTAAGTAGGGTAGTGGCCACTTGGCACCCCTTTTATAGTGGCTAGGGTAGCTCAGGTGGTGACACATGTCACCCGAGCACCTCGAAATCTCAATTTTTCTCAGGAACTTCAATATTTTTTTTAAAATTCACACAGACCTCAAAAAATTATCTTGTTAATTTTAAAAACCCTTGATTTGGCCTATTTAGAGGCTCGTAAAATCTTGAGTCAAAATTCCTTCAGTAGGATAGTTAATTAATTTCTCAATTTGTGTGAAAATCTAAAAATTAAGAAAAAAAAGAAAACAAGCTCAAAAATTAAAAATTCCTTCACTAATAGCCTCAGGGGAATTTTTAACCTTTAGGGTATGGTATTTTTCAGGTCTGTTTAGGCACATCTCGGATCATTCTCTGCCCAAGTCTATCTGAGCCTACGAACCATTAGATTTTAGCCTAAAATAATTTTTTGGTTCTACTAAATTTTTAAATTATGTCATTTTCATAATTTTCAAGCCCCTCAAACTATCATGACCAGTACCCCTTACCTTAGGCCTGGTGAAGGTGACTCGACACACTTTTTGAGCCTCGGAGGTACTATTTATGGAGTATCGACTTATGGGCAATACAATTACAATGGATTTTGTAATGGGACTGCATATGACCAGAAGGAGAAGAGATGTTGTGTGGGTAATTACAGATAGACTGACCAAGACAACATATTTTATCCTTGTCAAAATGGATTATTCCCTAGAGAAACTAGCAAAACTATATATAGATGAGATTGTGAGACTCTATGGTGTGCCAGTGGCTATTATTTCTGACAGAGACCCAGGTTTACTTCTAAGTTCTTGAAGAATTTGCATAAAGCTTTAGGCACTAGATTAACCTATAGTATAACTTTTTACCCTCAAAATAAATATATAGTCAGAAAGGGGTGAAACAAGTGTTAGAGGATATATTATGTAGTTGTGCTATTAAGTTTAAAGGTAGCTAGGATTAGTATTTGTCCTTAGCTAAATTTGCATACAATAATAGTTATCAAGCCAGTTTAGGCATGGCACCTTATAAAGCATTGTATGGCAGAAGGTGCAAGACTCTTCTATGTTGGAGTGAAGTTAGTGAAAGTAAAACTATAGGTATTGATTTGATCAGAGATGTAGAGGATAAAGTCAACCTTATTAAAGAGAGGTTGAAGGCTAGCATCGATAGGCAAAAGTCTTATGTTGACTTAAAAAGGAGAGATATCAAGTATGAAATGGGTGAAAAGGTGTTTTTGAAAGTATCGCTATGGAAAAAAGTACTTAAGTTTGGTAAAAAGAGAAAGCTGAGTCTCAGATTCATTGGTCCCTATTAAATATAGAAAAGGCAGGACCATTGGCATATAGTTTGGCTTTGCCCCCTGAGTTATAGTAAATCCATAATATATTCCATGTTTTAATGCTTAGGCAGTACATGTCAGATCCTTTACATGTAATATCAATAAAAGAGATTTAAGTCCAACTAAATCTAAGCTATAAAGAGGAACTAGTATAGATCCTAGCTAGAGAAGTTAAGTAATTGAGAAATAAAGCTATACCACTAGTCAAAGTGTTATGAAAACATCACAATATGGAAGAGGCTATGTGGAAAGTCGAAGAGCAAATAAAGGCTCAGTACCCACATTTGTTTACACTAGATAATTTTAAGGATGAAATTTCTTAAAAAGGGCAAAAGTTGTGATGCTTGTAAGTTGAGGCTTTATAAATAGTACCTCCTAGGTTCGAAAAGTGTGCTCGGAGTATCGAGTCACCTTTACGAGGCTTGAGAAAGGGTGTAGTGGTCATGAAACTTTGACTAGCCATAAAATGATGAAAATAACTTAATTTAAAAATTTAATATGTGGGTTATAAGCTTAAATGGACTTGGGCTAGGAATGACTTAACATGTGCCCAGACATACCTAAAAATACCATACCCTGAAGGTCAAAAATTCCATTGAGACCATTGTTGAAGGAATTTTAATTTCTTAATTTTCTCAATTCTCAAGGAATTAATTAACTAACTTGTTGATGGAATTTTGCCATGAAATTTTATGAGGCCCTCAATAGGCTTAATCGAGGATTTTTAGAATAAACATGATGATTTTTGGAGGTCCAAGTGAATTTAAAAAATTTATTGAAGTTTTAGCCCAAATCGAGCATTTTTGGGATGCTCGGGTGACATGTGCCACCACTTGAGTCACCTCAGCCCCATTATAAATAACCTATGTGGTTACATGGACTTCCACTTGGTTTTCTCCCTTCACCTCACCCTTTTTCCTCCACTTTCTTCCCTTCCCTTTCTTGACGCCAACCTCACCTTCCTCCACCAAAAAACCACATTTCCACCACCAAATAGCCACCATTTCATCACCAAAAATTCCATTAATGAGTTAAGAATTAATCCTTGAAGGTTTATAACACCATTGTTGCTCATAAAAAATAAGAAAAATCATTCAAGTTTAAGTATACATAAAAATTGGGCAAAAAATTCAATTCCTTGTGTAACTAGTCTCCTTTAATTTTTATTTTATTTCTAAGGGGATCCCGTCATTCTAAGACCACCTATGTTCTTAGATTTTCAATTGAAGTCTTGTAGAATTTTTCATGAATTTTCTAAGTTAGTTTATGGTGTATGTAGGCTTGGAAAAGGATGGTGTGAAACAAGGCAAATAAAGTCTCTTTAGTGTCGAAAAGGCTTCTAAGGTTTAAAAGGTAAGTGAATTTGATTGAATTAAAGCATGCCATATTGAGTTTTCTTATGAATTGCCTTCAATTGGTGTGTGGAAGTGGTAATTTAAACATGTATAATGTGGAAATTATTGATACAAGCCTAATGTGATATTGGTTGTGTGCAATTTTAATGATTGATATGTTAATTTGCTGAGAATTATACATGTATGGTGAGGAAAATATTTTGGCTGAGAGGGTTGCTTGTGTCATGGCATGGGAATGGTTGCCATGGCATGTGAACATGGTAGATATTATGATACATCATGTGTATAACATGGGAATAAGTAATAGGTATATGTAATTGATGAGATTGTGCATGGATATGAATGTTATATGGTGTGGTCGAGAGGTATATTAAAGTATTTTAGCATATGAATTGTGTATAATGCATGAATGTATGGTATACTTAGTGGAAAATGGCATGTAGGACATGTATGTGTATGTGTGTGTGATAAAATTAGTGAGAAAATATAGGTATGGTTATGAAGTTAAGATGGTTGAGAGGTGTAAGTATAGGTCATGGTATGTAAATGATGTTAATAGGTATGTATGTAAGGGGAAATGGTATGGTCAACATGGAAATAGGTGTGTATATGGTGAAATTGAAGAAACAATGCATGTATGTGCGTGTTAAGTGTGTGGCCAAGGCATGTATATAGTGTGTCATAGCATGGCATGTGTGGCCGAGACATGTATATAATGTGTCATGGCATGGCATGGCATGGCATACTTGATATGTCATGTGTGCATATGTGTGTATGCTAGAATGATGATATATGACATGTATGTATGATGACCTATGGAAAACTAAATGTGTATAACCATGAACAAGTAATGGCCGAGAGGTACGTATGCCATGGTTTAGCATGGTAAGTATGGTATGGTACGTTATGTTAATGTGATGTTCATGAATGGCATGATATCAAGAGCATATGATGTACGGCATGGAATATGGGAAACCATGCATGAAAATATGGCATGTATTATGACAAATTAATATAAGAAAAGGGATTAAGCAATGGCTTGAAACTTAATTGTGAGGCATAGGTAAAAGTTACCTATAATTGTGACCTATAATGGCATGAACAGAACATGAATTATGGACTTTATATACTTGATTTTAATGGCAATGTGAGGCCATTGTTGTTACCTATTTGGGTAAATAGAATAAAAGTATTTATGACTTAGAATGGCATATTAATGTGGCTTGAATTGGCATGGGAAAATGCTTAGTAAACATTAGAAAATGACCCGTAACAGTGTACTAGAAAAGTAAAAATAACCCGTAATTGTCCTTAAAATGTATGTATGAGAATGATACATAATATGACCTATAATGAACATATAACAGGGCTTGAATTACAATATGGAACTAATCCTAAAGTGGACTTGTGAATGCCTAAGTAAAAGACTTAAAATTACCTTTTTAAAAATTGGACCTATAACTGTTCGATAATAAAACTGATCGGACTGTCTGGCTAAAATTAGACTATAGAAATTAAATAATAGCTATTTATTATTGGGTTATAAATATTCTAAAGTAATGATCAGTAATAAAATAAACATAAATAAGAGATGGTTGGTCCATTAGCTAGATACCCACTAGATGGGTCAACCGGTTAACTAGGGATTAGCAGCTGCTAGATATTTGTCTATTTATCAAACCAAGTTTATGTAGCGGTCGAGGCCCACAAGATAGGTCATTGCACTATGATATGATGATTTTATTTGTCCATTTATCAGACCAAGTGTAGACATTGGATCTTTAAGGCTTCTAGGTTCAGTTTGCCTAATGATGATGAAAAGGACAAAAATCCCAAAAATGGATTTTTTACGCCCAAAGTGAAGATCTCAAAAACTTTTTCCTTAAAAAAATCAAAAATAGCTATTTTAGAGAGAACATGCCATTCTCACAAGGGGAATGCCTGTTCTAGGCCTAAAATAGCCATTTTGTCTATCAAAACGGCCGTTTGGGCCTAGAATGGCCAAAATAGCTATTTTCTCATGAAAACGGCCATTTTCACCCAAAACAAGCATTTGGCTCTAGAAAATGGCCATTTTCAACCCAAAACACCCGTTTTCAGCCTTGGGAGTCATCCATAAATACCAAATGGGTCATTTTGAGCCAAGTTTGGTCATTTTAAGGAGAGAGAAAATTTTTTGGAGAGAAAATACACAAAAAAAGGAAAAAAAAACTCTTTTAACTTCATTTTTTGGATTTTTCAAAGATTCAAACACTATTTTCAATTCGATCCAAGATCTTTCTGTAGGCAAATATACCGATGTGTTGACTGACCCATTTTTCTTCTATTTTCCATTTTTTCTTTTTCCATTTTATCCATTTACTAG
>CANXYI010163866.1:0-11984 GCA_948208565.1 Hura crepitans
AAGGCCTTAAATTTTACAAATTATTAATCCAAAATGGGGCCAAGGATTGCCACATAGGATTAATGAAAGAGGGAACAAAGTAGATTGTACATAAGCCTATTAAAAGACTTACGCGCATAGAATAGAAAGGGGCCCAATTGATGGGTCCATTCTAGTCCGACTTAGGGCAAATTTTAAGTGTTAAAATCTGACCTAAATAGGGTTTATTTATGATATAAATAAGCCTTAAAGTAGTAGCCACCATAAGGATATATTTACTACAAAATTTCTATATAGAACAATTAAACACACACGTCTTTCCTCTTTTTCCTTCATCCACTTGTAATTCCTACTAGTACCTAGAATTACAAGTTGATCTCTTCTGAAAACTTCTTGTGTGAATTACCTTGGAGGAGTTCCTTAAAAAGGATCATTGTGGTTTGCAACAACCCGGTGAGAAAAGCTCATGGAAGGAATCTATTGTCATCCTTTATAGTAAATCATGAAATGCTGCTAGATTTAATGTTTTGGATGAGTTTTAAATCATTCGAGTCCATTATCATTGCTAGTTTATCTCAAAATTTAAATTTTTCCACTATACATGATGGAGAAAAACCAACATTTCTAATGTTAACCCCCGGTCTTCTACTCGTGCAGTGCATATATAAGAATGTGTAGACCCTGAATCTATCAATGCTAATGCAAAATAATCTAAGAGAAGAAAGGTACACACTATCACTTCAGGAGAATCTATCTCCTTAGCTCTAATAGCATATTGCCTAGTAGGTGCTCTAGGCTCAGTTTGACTCTTTGATCTGTCCCTCTAGGTACCATATGTCATCTCTCATCTATCTCCTTTACCCTCGGATAAAAGCAGGTGATGGCCCGTGCATCTAAGTAGATTTTGTAGGCTTTTTCAGGAAGTTTTTGATTAAATGTTCCTTGAAGCCACAACCCTAACATACTTCTGACATAGTTGTCTGACATATCCCTTTATGTCTCTTCCCACAGTGCTCACACTAGAATGGAGGTGCACTCCTAGCTGTAGATACTAGGGAATTAATAGCCTGGAATTATTGCTTTGCTTTACCCAAGGTCCTTTGCCCGGTTTTCTACGACTGGCCTTATCTCTGGGATTGTAGTTATGCCCTAAACTAGCCTCCCCTAAACCTGTAGTACCCCTTACCCATTCCCAAAGGAAACAAACAAGGAATGCTACTTCCTACAAGTTACCCCTCCTGAAATTGCTCCCAAGTTGTACTCATTTAACACTTATAGCCTTTATCCCTTTTAAGGTAGATCATGGTTGGGTTATTATTTTATTGTGTAACATTCTAATACTAACTATTTTGGTCTACTAAAATGCTATTTTTGGTTTGTTATCCATTTTATAGTAAATTAGGCAGCATAACGGCTATCTGTGTGAAAAACTAAAAAAAAAAATTTGTCCCAAAAATACTTCTATAATCATTACAATCACCTATCACATCACTTGGGCCCTTCTAGCCCTCCAATTATCCAATCATGCATAGTCAACACAATCAACACAAGGTTGCAGACCCATAACATCCAACACAACACAATCATATTATATAATAATGCAATCATACACATATCTATTCATACTACTCATACAACGATCTAACCACATGTTCATAATTTATAGCTACTAAGCCTATATCCTGTACATATACATGAATGCCATTACTAATAACTCTAAAAAGTACAGAAAGTTTTACCCAAAAAATATATCAGCTATACTGCACTTGATGAGGCTAGTCAGCTAATCATGTCTACAACCTGCGTATCGGAACACTAACACACTAAGTATACACATAATGGTGGATTTGAAATAATAAATGCATGTTGTGCATGTATACATACATAAATGATATAAGATGCACCATAACATAAGTAGTAAAGTCATTTACATGCAATATTCTTACTTATTCATCAGTTATGTTCTAAACTTTATAGTGCCTTATCATGTAAGTAACCTGTTCTGGTGTCATCTAAGGAGCTTTATTATTCAAGTTCTTATCTGTACTTATGAACCATCCTTATTAGTCATACTATATTATATTTATTTCATTACTTTCCCATTTAGGCCCATGACAAATAGACTACTCTTTAAGACATAGGATAGTGGGATCTATACTATGTAGTGGCCTATATTTTGGACCTTGGTAGTTGCACTTACCTAGTCTGATAACAGGGATTAGTTCATTGAAACCTCTCAATATCGGACTGGCAGATAGCAGGGATCAATCCATAGACCTTCTAATATCTACAAGGGGATAACAGGGATCAACCCCATGGGACTTCTCAATATCCCAATCAACATGTCCATCATCAAGCTAGTGGATAACAGGGATCAGCCCCATGGGACCTCCCAATATCCACAATAAATCCAATGGGTAGTAGGGATCAGCCCATATAGACCTTCCAATACCCAAGTGTGCAGGGACCAACATTAGAACCTCAGTGGCTACACCTACCATCTCCAACATACAATAGTGGCCCCAGAAAGACTAATCTACCTAACAGCTGCGAACCCCCTAGTTGACTGGTCAACTCATCCAATAAATGTCTAACTGATGGGCCTAGTTACTGATTATTCTTCATCATTCAGTTAACAGTCATCTTTTATATACAATAACAATACTAACATCTCACATGTTGCATATGGGTGCCCTTACGCACCTTCCTTAATTATGGGTCATTTTTCGCAAAATACTATTCAATTGGTCATTTTTTCCATAAGTTATTATTTATTTGGTCATTTCTTCATCTCATAGTTGTCATGTCATCACATATATCAATCCTTGATTGACATCATTATCAACCATTATACATCATTATCATCGTCAACTTATCTATCTCCAATTAGGCCATTATTTCCAAATTCCAACTAACCAAGTCATTTTCATTTACATGTAACACAATTACAAGCCATTTTTAGGTCATATCTCACAAAACCATTATTTATCATTTCTTTTCTTTCCATTGCATTTTCTATCATAATTTTCATTCTATTTTCATGCCAATACCATAGGTTTCATGCCATATTCATGTTCACACATCATACCTAACACACATACACACACCATTCGACCAAAGCAAGGTCACACAAGTACACTTAGTTTCTTTCACCCAAATCATGCATACAACATTATTTTCATGCCCTAATCATAACGTCATAGCCCATTTACATCAATTCCATACACTACCCCAATTTTTTACAACTTCCATACACACTCACACACACATACATGTGCAAAACTATATGGCATGCAAGACTTACACCAAACCCATATACCTAAGGTGTGAGAACACCCATTTTCCACCACTTATGGTCTTGGCTGAGCTTGTCCGTCAATTCCTTGTCTTTGCCCTAAACATAACCATTCGACCACTTAGAAAAATTCCCAAAAATTCTACAACACTCCAATTTGAAATCCAAAAACATGATTTTCCTTAGAATCACATAAGCTACCAAAAATGAAAATAAAAATTGAAAAACCATCACTTACACTTGAATTTGGCACTATTCACCCTTATGTGATTTCTCACTTTCCAAGCCAAATTCTTTAAATCTATCACTTGGAATGGGTTCTAAGGACCATAGAGGGTTGATTCCATATAATTTTTATGAGGTTTTAGTGTGTATGAGAGGAGAGAGAAAAGAAAAATAATGGGAAAGGGAGGAGGGAAATGGCATCAGCTTTTAGGGGTTAAGGGGTTAAAGATGAGTGCTTTACACATGTCTAATCCCTTTTATATTAGCAAGGTGGATGGCCTGGATCGCGACACATGGTGATTGAATGATCCGTATTCCCTCGATTTTCTTTTAAACTTCAAAAATTCATTTTAATTTCTATAGACCTCCAAAAATAGTCCTTTCAATTTTAAAAACCCTCGAGTAGCCCTATTAAGAGGCCTATAAAATTTCAAGCTCAAAGTCCAAAGATAACCCTAATTACTATTCATATGCAAAAATAAGAAATTTTGAATAAATATTAGATGATCTCAGAAAATTAAAATTCCTTCACCAATATGTAGATTGGAAATTTTTAGGTTCAGGGTATGGTATTTTTGGGTCTATCCGGGCACATCCCAAAGTTGTCCTAGCATAAACTCATTTTATGTCACTATTCACTAGTTCTTGGCCCGAAATAATTTATTGGTTCTGCTTAATTTAAATTATTTCATTTTGTCTATTTTCTAGCCCGTCAAAGTTTTATGACTAATGCACCCTTTTTGGCCTTCATAAGGTGCCCCGAATCCCAAGGAGCATTGTTTAAGCCTCGGAGGTATTATTCATGAAACTCCGACTTACGGGCATTACAATTCTTTCCTTCTTAAGGAATTTCATCCTCGAAATTACCTGATGCAAATAAGCATGGGTATTGAGCTCTCATTTGCTCTTCACTCTCTTATGTGGCCTCTGTTGTCTTGTGATGTCTCTACAGCACTTTTACTAAGGGAATGGTCTTATTTCTCAGTTGTTTTACTTCTTTAGCTAGGATCTGCATCGTCTCCTCTTCATACATCAAATATGGCTACACTTGTATTTCCTCTATAGATATCACATGCGAAGGGTCCGACCTGTATCGCCTCAGCATGGAAACATAAAAGACATCATAGATCTGTTGCGGCTCAAATGGTAATGCCAACTTATATGCTAATGGTCTTACCCATTCCATAATCTCATAAGGACTGATAAATCTAAGACTAAGTTTTCCCTTTCTACCAAATTTGAGCATCTTCTTCCATGGTGATACTTTTAGAAATACCCTTTCACCGACTTCATATTCAACATCCCTTCGTTTTAAGTAAACATAAGATTTTTGTCGATCCATAGCAGCCTTCAATCTATAATTTATGATCTTGACTTTGTCCTCTACATCTTTAATCAAGTTAGATCCCATGATTTTACTTTCCCTTACTTCACTACAGTAAAGGGGAGTTCTCCACCTTCTACCATATAATGCTTTATAAGGTGGCATTCCTAAGATGGCTTGATGGTTGTTGTTATAAGCAAATTCAGCCAAGGATTAATAAGTATCCCAACTACCTTTAAACTCTATCGCATAACTACATAGCATGTCTTCTAATTTTTGTATCACCCGTTTTGATTGTCCTTCAGTCTGAGGGTGAAATGCAGTATTATATGCTAGTTGAGTACCCAAGGCTTCATGTAACTTCTTCCAAAACCTGAAAGTGAATCAAGGGTCCTGATCTAAGATAATAGCTATGGGCACTCCATGTACTTGTACAATCTCATCAATGTAGAGTTGTGCCAGCTTATCCAAGGAATAATCCATCCTAACTAGGATAAAGTGAGCTATCTTCGTTAATCTATCCACTATCACCCATACAACATCATATCTAATCCATGTCATAGGTAGCCCTATCACAAAATCCATGGTGATCTTCTCCCATTTCCATTCTAGTATTGCTATTGGGTGTAGCAATCCAGAAGGAACTTGGTGTTCTGCTTTCACCTATTGACAAGTCAAACATCAGGCTACATATTCTACTATATCCCGCTTTATTCCTAAGCACCAATAATGGGGTTTCAAGTCAAAATACATCTCCTTACTTCCCGAGTGCATGGAGTATAGAGCTTCATGAGCTTCTTTCAAGATCTACGTTCTCAATTCATCCACTTTAGGTACACATATCCTACCTTGATAATATAAACATTCATCAACTCCCAATTCAAACCCAGTAATCTTCCCCTCTTTGACCTTGCTCATGTTTTGCAACAACTAATCATCTTTCCTTTGGGCTCCCTTTATTTGTCGCTTGAAGTCGAGTTTAACCTATAGTTCAGCCATAATTGCATCTTTTCTGTATATGCTACTCTGGCATGCATAAGTTTTAAGGCGGCAATGAACTTTCGACTCAAAGCATCTACAACTACATTCACCTTTCCAAGATGGTAGTCGATCAAACAGTCATAATCCTTTATTAACTCCATCCATCGTCGCTGCTTGAGATTCATGTCTTTTTGTGTGGGCAGGTATTTCAAGCTCTTGTGATCAATATAAATATAACACCTTTCCCCGCATAAGTAGTGTCTTCATACCTTCAATACAAACACAATGGCAGCCAACTCCAAGTCATGTATGGGATAGTTCCTTTTATGAGGGTTTAATTGCCTGGAGGCATATGCAATCACTTTACCTTCCTGCGTCACGACATAGCCAAGTCCATTGTGTGAAGCATTACTATAAATGGCAAACTCTTTCCCTTATTCAGGTTGAGTCAGGATAGGAGCCTCTGTCAATATGGTCTTCAACTTGCCAAAATTGGCCTAACATCTATCATCCCATTCAAACCTCACATCTTTCCTCAACAGTTGTATTATTAAGGCTACAATCATGGAAAAGCCTTTTACAAATCTTCGATAATACCCAGCTAATCCTAAAAAGCTTCAAATATCTATTACATTCCTAGGAGGATTCCATTCTAGCATAGTTTTCACCTTACTGGGATCAATTCCGATGCCTTCAACTGAAGCAATATGGCCCAAAAAGGCAACTTTGTTCAACTATAACTCACATTTACTCAACTTGGCATATAGCTATTTCTCCCTCAGTATTTGTAGCACAATGCAAAGGTGTTGCTCATGTTCCTCTCGGCTCCTAGAGTACACCAAGATATCATCTATAAACACCACGACGAACTAATCGAAATAAGGTTTAAAAATTCAGTTCATCAAATCCACAAAGGTTGTTAGGGCATTCATGAGCCCAAATGACATCACCAAGAACTCGTAATACATATATCGGGTTCTAAAGGCAGTTTTAGGGATGTTCGATTCTCTGATCCGTAACTGATGGTACCCCGATCTCAAATCAATCTTTAAAAAGATACTAGCACCTCATAGCTAATCAAAAAGGTCATTAATTCTAGCCAATGGGTATTTAATCTTGACTGATACCCTATTCAGTTGCCTGTAATTGATGCATAATCGGAGTGACCCATCTTTCTTCTTTACAAACAACATAGGTGCTCCCCCAGGTGAGGTACTAGGCCTAATAAAACCCTTATCCAATAGTTCTTGTAATTGTATCTTTAGCTCCTTTAACTCTACAGGTGCCATCTGGTATGGAGAAATAGATACTGAAGTGGTACCCAGATATGCCTCAATCTCAAAGTCTAACTCTTAATGTGGTGGTAACCCTAGTAATTCTTATGGGAATACATCGGGGAATTCTAATACCATGGGTATCTAATCAGGGCTAGATATTGTATTACTGGTGTCCACTATGTGAGCTAAGTATGCCTCATATCCCTTCCAAATGAGTCGCCTTGCTATGACAACTGAAATAACATTGGATAGAGAATTCTTTTTACCCACGATTGTTACTTCATGTCCCTCCTCCATCTGAAGGTTAATTTTCTTATTTTCATAGCCAATCATTGTCTGACGCTCTATTAGCCAATCCATACCCAATATGATATCAAACTCATGAAAAGGAAGTTCAATAAGATCCACTAGGAATACTCGATCTTGTATCATTAAAGGACAGTGCCTATATACTATATTCACCGTCACACTCTGCCTAATCGAGTTACTAACTTGAATGTTTAAGTCTATAGGTTCTGGTTCTAACCCTCTATCTCGAGCTTGTGTGGTACAGATATAAGAATGTCAAGCTTGGATCTATCAAAGCTAACACAGGTGCATCAAATAAATAGAAAGTACCAGCAATCACATCTGAGGCCTCAACCTCTTCAGGGGCTTAAATAGCATACTGACGTGCCAGAGCTCTAGCCTCAGATCTAGTCCTCTGATTGCTACTCGATTAATTCTACCCGGTCTGCCTCTATCCCCTACTAAGTGCTGCTACTGTTGATGCCAAGTCTGTGTAACCTCAGGCTATCTCTGAGGATAATCCCACTAAAAATGATCTCTAGCTTTGTAGGTGAAGCATTCTCCTCTCCTGGTTTGCCAACACTACCCCTAATTTCTCCTACTATAAGTCCCACACATCGGGGGTGTACTTCGAGCCATTGAGATAGGGGCGCTGGAGGCCTGTGGTCAAGGTCGAGGCCTAAAAGGAAAAGCCTAACCTGACCTCTGAGGCTGGACCTACCTCTAAGACTGCTGTCCAGGTTGCCTCTAGGACTACTATCCAGAATGAAACTCCCTCTGCCTCTTTCCTGCTCCTAGAGCTAAACTGATCTGACCAGCTGCAAATGGCCTTTTCTTTTGGAATAGCTCTCTCTTTTCTTGCAGCATCTCCTCCATGTCATAGGCTGATCTACCAATGCAAAGAAGTCTTTTATCTTTGTTGTGGCTATCTACATCTGTAACTTAACATTGAGGCCCTTTTTGAACCTCTTACACCTTTCTTCATCAGTAGGCAGAAACTCTTCAGCATATCTGCTCAAACGAGTAAAATCCTTCTCGTACTCTAATACTAACCTCTATCCCTGCTTCAGATGTAAGAATTCCTGCCTCTTTTTATCCTTATAAAATTCAGTTATGTATCTCTTATGGAACTCCTTCAGAAAATACTTCCATGTCACTTCAACTGCTACCTTTCTCTTTTTTGTTGTATCACACCAGTGGTATGCTTCTTCTTAAAGAAGGGAGGTGCCATATTTCAAGCTTTCATCCTCAATGCACTCTAATTACTCCAAGATCATGAGGGTTCACTCTAACTAATACTCGACCCTTGCAGCATCATTTTCCCTCGTGCCTAGAAAATCTACAGCTCTTATTTTCTTTACTCTTTCTATATATATCTTTTGCAAGGCAACTGGTGGTGGTGCTAGAGGTGGTGCTGGAGCTAGTGGAGGTGGTGCAGTAGTGTGTCTTAGTAACTCCACTATCTGTTGCAGCAATACTGGTAAAGCTTAGGCCTAAGGCTATGGCTAGAGTGCAGTATCACTCGGCTTAAGTGTGGCTGCACTCACTTTTGGGCCTTGAATAGTAGTGAGAGCATAACTGGCCACCTCTTCACCTCGATCTAGTGGGGTCCACTCGCTCATCTTATATCACTACATAGAAAATAGTTTATCAGCCTCATGCAGTATAGCTTTATCATCAGAACAAACTCCTAAACCTTGGCACTCATGTATACTATGCCTAGGAATGCCTAAACCTACTCTAATACCACTAAATGTAACACCCCCTACCTATTCCCGAAGGAAACAGACAAGGAATGCTACTTCCAATAGGTCACCCCTCTTAAAATTGCTCCCAAGCTGTACTCATTTAACACTTACAGCCTTTAGCCCTTTTAAGGTAAATCTTGTTTGGGTTATTTATTTTATTGTATAACATCTTAGTACTGACTATTTTGGTTTGCAAAAATGCTATTTTCGGTCTGTTATCCATTTTACAAAAAATTGGGCAATATAACGGCTACACAGGTGAAAAACTAAAAATTTTTTCTATCCCAAAAACACTTCTATAATCATCACAATCACCTATCACATCACTCGGGCCCTTCTAGCCCTCCAATCATCCCATCATGCATAGTCAACACAATTACACAGGGTCTCAGACCCATAACATCCAACACAACATAGTCACAGTGTATAATAATGCAATCATACACACATATATTCATACTACTCATAAATAATCCAACCACATGTTCATAATTTATAGCTACTAAGCCTATATCCTGTACATATACATGAGTGCTATTACTAATAACTCTCAAAAGTACATAAAGTTTTACCTAAAAAATATATTAGCTATACTACACTTAATGAGGCTAGTCAGCTAACCACATCTACAACCTGCGCTTCGAAACACCGACACACTGAGTATACACTAAATGGTGGATTTGATATAATAAATGCATATCGTGCATGTATACATACATAAATGATATAAGATGCACCATAACATAAGCAGTAAAGTCATTTACATGCGATATTCTTAATTATTCATCAGTTATGTTCTAAACTTTACGATGCCTGGTCATGCAAGTAACCTATTCTAGTGTCATCTGGGAAGCATAATTATTCAAGTTCTTATATGTACTTATGAACTATCCTTATTAGCCATACTATATTATATTTATTTAATTACTTTTCTATTTAGGCCCATGACAGACAGACTACTCTTTAAGACACCAGATAATGGGATCTATATTGTGCAGTGGCCCATATTTTGGACCTCGGTAGCTACACCTACTTGGTCCGATAGCAGGGATCAGTTCACTGGAACCTCCTAATACTGAACTGGCAGATAGCAGGGATCAGTCCATAGACCTCCCAATATTTGCAAGGAGATAGCAGGGATTAATCCTGTGGGACCTCCTAATATCCCAATCAACATATCTTTCATCAAGCTAGTGCATAGTAGGGATTAGCCCCGTGGGACCCCCTAATATCCACAATAAATCCAATGGGTAGCAGGGATCAGTCCATATAGACCTCCCAATACCCGAGTGTGCAGTGTCAAACATCAAAATCCCAGTGGGTACACCTACCATCTCCATTATACGATAGTGACCCCAGAAGGACTAATCTACCTAGCAGCTGCTAACTCCCTAGTCGACCGATTAACCCATCCAATGGGTGTCTAACTGATGGGCCTAGTTACTGATTATTCTTCATCATTCAGTTAACAATCATCTTCTTATATGTTGCATATGGGTGCCCTTATGCACCTTCTTTAATTACGAGTCATTTTTCTCAAAATACTATTCATTTGGTCATTTTTTTCTACAAGTTACTATTTATTTGATCATTTCTTCATCTCAGAGTTGTCATGGCACCACATATATCAATCCTTGATTGACCTCATTATCAACCATTATACATCATTATCATCGTCAACTTATCTATCTCTAATTAGGCCATTATTTCCAGATTCCAACTAACCAAGTCATTTTCATTTACATGTAACATAATGACAAGCCATTTTTAGGTCATATCTCACTAAACCATTATTTATCATTTCTTTTATTCCATTCCATTTTCCATCATAATTTTCATTCCATTTTCATGCCAATGCCATAGGTTTCATGCCATATGCATGTTCACACATCATACCCAACACACACACCATTCGGCCAAAGTAAGGCCACACACCTACACTTATTTTATTTCACCTAAATCATGCATACAACATTATTTTCATGCCCTAATCATAATGCCATAGCCAATTTACATCAACTCCATACACTACCTCAATCTTTACAACTTGCGTACACACTCACACACACATATATATGCAAAACTATATGACATGCAAGAATTACACCAAATTCACATACCTAGGGTGTGAGAACACCCCTTTTCCACCACTTATGGCCTTGGTTGAGCTTGTCCCTCCATTCCTTCTCTTTGCCCTAAACATAACCATTCCACCACTTAGAAAAACTCCTAAAAATTCTACAAAACTCTAATTTGAAATCTAAAAACATGGTTATCCTTACAATCACATAAGCTACCTAAAACAAAAATAAAAATTGAAAAAACTTCACTTACACTTGAATTTGGCAATATTCACCCCTATGTGATTTATCACTTTCCCAGCCAAATTCTTCAAATATATCACTTGGAATGGGTTCTAGGGACCATGGAGGGTTAATTCCATATAATTTTAGTGAGGTTTTGGTGTGTATAGGAGGAGAGAGAAAAGAAAAATGGTGGGAGAGGGAAGAGGGAAATGGCATCAGCTTTCAGAGGTTAAGGGGTGGAAGATGAGTTCTTTACACATGTGACACCCTCACATGTGTAAGCCCTTTTATATTAGCAAGGTGGAGAGCCCGTATCACGACATGTCGCAATTGAATAGCCTATATTCCCATGAATTCCTTTTAAACTTCAAAAATTCATTTTAATTTCTATAGACCTCTAAACATAGTCCTTTCAATTTTTAAAATCCTCGATTAGGCCCATTAAGAGGCCCGTAAAATTTCAAGCTCAAATTCCAAAGACAACCTTAGTTACTATTCACAAGCAAAAATAAAAAAAATTTGAATAAATATCAGATAATCTCAGAAAATTAAAATTCCTTC
>CANXYI010163950.1:0-10852 GCA_948208565.1 Hura crepitans
CAATCCAAGGTAAATACATTAGAAAACTATTAAAAGAATCTTGCAATACTTGAGGGGCATTACTAATTATAAGTTATATTATCAAGGAAGTTACTTGCAGTTGATAGGTTGCTTTGATATAGACTAGGGTAGGGATTTGGATCAAGGAAAATCGACTTTTGGTTATGTATTCTTACTTAATAATGGCACTATTTCATAGAGCAGTAAGAAGCAGACATGCATTCATTATCAACTATGGAAGCATAGTTCATTGCTTACTTTATAGCAATACAAGAAGCAGTATAGCTAAAGAGATTCATGGATCACTTACGATCATTGGTGGCCCAATAGTCAATGCAACTATATTGTGATAGCCAAGAAACTATCACTTACACTAAAGAACCTAAGTATCATTGTGACACCCCTTATCTGGTTCATTCGCAGAACCCAATTGAGAAGTAGCACACAATCGATATCCCACTCACTTGACATCATCTTTTACTTAAAACCCATATGATTAAAAAGCCTTTTTATCAATATATACTATATTCAACTTATAAAAATTAGTCCTAACAAAAATCCATATCACAAGTATACTATTAGGGATTATCTTGTCAAAAATCCGGCAACATAACAGCTGTCCAGTGACACTAGTCCAAATAATAACCTGTATAAAACAACACTTCTATATGCTCATCAATACACAACCCAACTCTATGATCCATCTGATCATCCTAAAACAACATTATCATCTCAACCATAAGCATGCCTAAGAATAATAAAACATATCAATCTACCGTACATACACAAAGCCATACAACATCTCAAATAAGATTAAAAATCACTATTACACATTATTAAGCCCATATCCCTTACATACATATACATGAGTGCCGTACTTATGATCCATCACATAAAGTTAAATAAAAAAGATAAATACCAAAATACAAAATCTTCACTTGATCGGCACTGCTTTATCTGAGGCTTATTATGATCAATATTGTTACCTACGCATCGCAAAACAAACAATACGCTAAACATATAGCTTAGTGGTGTATCCACTATAATATGATACTTTGATAATCATGCATACTTAAAACATACATGATGGTTTAATAGCGGTAACTTGTATATAGGAATGCCCATTTCAACCATGCAATTCAATGTTAGGTTACATGCAAATTTATAACTCGATTGGCATTTTTATTAGTTCTTTTAATTTAGTGAACATGCTTAAGTTTTAGTCCATGATTAACCATATTCATTGTACATAACTAGTAGATAACTACCAAAACTGGATACTGGGATTTTAACCCTATAGGTCATATACTATGTGTGGTGAGCCATATTTTAGACCTTGTGATGGCTGCACCCGCATAATTATGTAGTGGCCATATCAACCTCATGGTGGCTACACCCGTATAATTATACAGTAGCCATATCAACCTCACAGCAGCTACACCTACATAGAAAGGCACCTATATACCATAGCAACTATTATCTATCCTTATTAACTAGTTAACCTATCCAATCTAGTTTGTCATACCTTTATAGGCTTTTATTTCATTATTCTAGATTCACAACATTTACATACTTCAAATTTATTTTTCAATGTCCACATTTAATCCATATTCGAAATAGAGAGTTGAATAAAGCTATCATGTTTAATGAGACCTTATATATATAACCACTTTCATTACATGAATATGCAAATTCTATGCACATAATCACACATTAAATGAACATGCTTGACATAAATAAAATATATTCATATAGTTTCAATTGGAAGTACATTGTCTTTATTTACATGGCATAAGTAACTAAATAAGTTGTTGCAAAAATTAAAAATTATCATCTTCACAATTGTACCCAGGTTTCGGTCCACCATAGCTAATCTTTATAAAACTCTCATTACTTAACTTAGTAGTACACATAGGCCTAATATGACATTACATGTGCATTACATCTAATTCTAACATGATTTCAAGTTAAGCATACATCATACTTTACATGCTTTTTCTCAATTAGCGTAATTCCTTCATTTATAAACACAACACTTATTATTCTCATAAATTTATCTCACGAACTAACCAGCCACACACATAAGCTATTCAATCAACCTAACTTTAAGTCATAAGAAATTTGGCCCATAACAAACATATATATAACTCATTTATATCATCATTTAAGAACAAAATTACAGGTATTTAAAATACTATACCAACCATACAACAACTCTACATTAAATTATTCAACTTATATACTCAATTTAACATTAAACACATATTTTTTATGATCAAAGTGATATGAAATCATATAATTATGGATACACTTACTATAGCTTCTTCAAAATACTTCTTCAAGCTTTAATTAATTATTTCTTTTCCTTTTTTTTTTTTAATCTTTGCCTTCTCTTTCTACAAACATAATACCAAATTACACAATTCCAAATAAATTCTACAAGCCTCAAAACTTAAAATAGACTTTAAAACTCTTCTTGACAAAATAAGAAACCTTAGAAAAACTCACTTATCAAATTCGAAGGACCAAAAACCCTATTTTCTCTACAAATAATTCTTCAATTAAGCTTTTAAGACTTTAATCATACTTAAAAACACTTAAAATTTAGCTTAAATGTCAAATAAAAGGGAGAATAGAAGGTTTAAAATGAAGAAAATGGTGGAAGGCATAAGAGGAATGGTGTTGGCACCCTTGAAGAAGGAAGCAGATGATAGGAAATTAAAATGTTGACTTTTTTAAATCCTTTGACCTATTTTATACTCTAATATTTTGGATGATTAAGATTAAAAGTCAACATGATCTAATGGTTACCATTTTTTCTTCGTCATGTCTTCTCTTATCAAATTATTTTCCTCCTTTTAAGAACCTCCTATAAAGTATTTACATCAAGGCTTGAAAGACCTGAAAGAATCGTGCTAAAAAATCGAGAAAATCTTATTTAATTAAATATTTTTATCTTCATTTAATTTTTATAAATTACTTCTCAATATTAAAAAATTCTAAGTCCATTATCAATAAACTATTTAGAATATTTAAGTATTAGGTTGTGCCTATCCTGGGCCATTTTGAGCAAAAACAAAATATTTTATCATTTAGCTTGCACTAAGTTACTATGCCCAATATACTATCGTAAAAACTTTACTTGCGTTCTAAACTATCTTAATGACTTCATTTTCATTTCAAATTTTGCCTAATATTATTCTATGATTAATGCT
Organism: Hura crepitans; assembly: GCA_948208565.1. NCBI lineage: Eukaryota > Viridiplantae > Streptophyta > Magnoliopsida > Malpighiales > Euphorbiaceae > Hura > Hura crepitans. The sequence goes on from CANXYI010163950.1 coordinate 3,216, forward strand.
TCCATTTAGTTATGTTAGTGTAACTTCATCTCAAGAAGCACTATTCACATCCAGGGAAGTACTATTCATAATCCTGAGGTTCTCGAGCGTTACAATCATATTAGGACTAAGCATATATATATATGAAGTACAACTTTGTTAGAGCATCATAGCATAAAAGGGAATCACTCTATAGTACATTACTATATATGAGATGGTAGTTAATCCCTTAATAGAGCCAATACCTAGGGATGTGTTTATTAAGCATACGAAATCCTTAAGTTTATGTAGGTTGTCAAGCATGGTATTTCCTTATTTAAACTTGTTGAGCATTATGTATGGATTTTTGTTTTAAATGGATGGATATGAAAATTTCACACAAATCTCCAAATCCGAATCCTTTTTCCATTAATTTAGAATTATAAAACATTGACAATGTATCAATGTATCATTATAATTTTGACCAATTTGATTTTGGACATGTTTCGATTTGAATTGAAACCATGGATACCCATAGTAAATATCAACACGAAGCCATTAGTTAGATCAGTGAGTCATAATGCATAAGTAGATGTGAGTATGGATCGATTAGTCACCATTATCATTTAATTAATATTTCAATAATTTTGATTAATTATTATATTGAATACATTTTTATTCAAATCTATTAATTAATAATTTTTATATAATCATTAAAAATTTACAACATACAAAATAAAATTATAGTGTGGTAAAGTTTTTCAACCATTAATTATAAAATTTTTCAATGAACAAAATTAGGCAAATCATATCTTCAAACTATCGGATTTTTTTATATTTGTCTATTAAACTTTTGTATTTTTATTTTGTTGTGGTGACACTTATACTTTTATTTTTATTATCTTAAACCTTCACCTTTTCTTTTAATTTTTAAAAATTATGTTTTCATTTTAACAATTTTTTTCAAAATTAATTTTTCTTTCTCAATATATCTTAAACTTAACCATGGATCGAGCTAAAAAAAATTTAGTGTCTAAACATGACCCAAGTCAGGTTCAAATATAATTAAACAATTAGGTACCTTGAAACATTTTAAGAATAGAAAAATAATATAATACATAAAATTATAAAATTGTGCCATTAAAATTTAAAATTATATAATACATCATAAAAATTTCATTATAAAAAAATAATATAATATTGTATAAAAAATTAAAAATTTAGATAATTACAAAATAATGGTATGTTATATAAAAATGATGTAAATTGCCACATAATTTTAAATAATCTAATACTTAATACATATTTAATTAAAATAAATAAAATATTTTAGAATGCATTAAAAATGGTAAAACTTAGATCATACAAGTACTATAATACATAAAATAAATTAAAAATAATTTTCAAGATTAGATAAAGAAATTTTTTATGTGAGCTCATTCCATTTGAACTCAAAACAAGCTTTTTTTTTTTTGCATTAGACTTAGAAAAGGTATCAATAAGAAGAAGAGGAGATAATTACGTTAGTATTATCTATTTAAGATGCTATAGTAGCTAACGTATGATTAGAAAATTCTATTGACTCTGGACTACCTTCATTTCTATTGTAAATTATGAGTCAGATTTTTGGAATTGTATCTTTTTAAAGGGTAATGCTAAAATGGTATATTCTTTATATTTTATTCCAATTTTTTCTAACTATGGAAAGATTGATTTTATTTCTTGATTATTTGTAGTAACCCATGTTTTAGTTTGTCGATTTACTCTTGTAATATCTTTAAAAGTGAAATTTATGTTATTATCTTGACAATGATATCAAAACCATAAAAAGAACAAAATATTAATCTTTTGTAACGTCATCTCATGATACCAAATTTCTCTTTTTCTAGTTTTTTCATCAGGTTGTATATTACTAAAGAACCAATCTCTTTTTTCTTATTATATTCTATTATGAATTGTTTTCTTAAAAAATCTTTATCTATTTCAAATTCTTCTTCAATAACACTAATATGAGAAAAAGATTCCATTTGGGATCTAGTAGGAGACATGCAAGGTGAAGAAACACTCTAGGTGTGTTTTCCCTCAACATAGATAGGTTTAGGAACTCGCTTATTGTAATCTACTTCTCTTATTTTTGTATCATCATTGTGCATATTTTCTTTAGGAATTATAATAGGAATTTGAGGTTCTAAAGGTTTAGGAATACTACTATGTAAGGGCCTACTATTTTAAAAACTTGAAACTTTTAATGATTAGGAGAAATTAGGAAAAAACTCTAATATGATAGAATCATTTGATTGTTTTAATATCTTAGAGATTTGAGAATTATTTTCCAAAGGCTTAGGATAATTTATATCATGTAATTCCTAAGAACCTAATTATGCTAATTTATTCCATTTTAGATGTTTAGGGATATGAACCTTGCTATGAGACATATTAGCTTCAAATAATAGTGTTTCATTTTTTATTAAACTATATTTAGATCTCGGGTTTAGAGTTATAGACATAACCTTATAGTAAACCCTATAAATTATTGCTATAGATTTTGATTTCATTTCAAAGTTCATATTGTAACACCTCGGCCCACTTGGTTAGTATTGTTTGCTTTGGCCCGAGTTGCTCGGTCACCTCACAGATTTATCCCTTGGGTCCAAGTTTCTTAGACACCCAAAAGCGCGCTAACCAAGAGTACCAAAGCTCACTTTACAAGGCCTTTACCATCTTCCCTCCTTTTTGACATGGGATAGGTTGCCTATTTATCCTAAGCATGGCTACCCCTCCTTAAGACATGAGTGTCCTCGCTTATCACACATTACTGGGGAGGGTCAAGCTCTAATACCAATTGTAACACCCTAACCCACCTGGTTAGTATTGTCCGCTTTGGCACAGATGTGTCCCTTGGGCCTAAGTTGCTTGGACACTCAAAAGTACGCTAACCAGGTGTACCAAGTCTCACTTTATAAGGTCTTTACCATCTTTCCTCCTTTTCGATATGGGATAGATTGCCTAACTATCATAAGCATGGCACTTAGTCTTAATAGTTAGTACTGACAAATTCATTATATTTGGATCGAATAATGAGACTGAAAAGTTTAGATAACAGTTAAAATAGACTAGTCCATTAGCTAAGTTTGATTCTACCATAGCTAGGAGTGAATTATTAAAGTCTAGATGTCTTAAGTCTCCTAGACATATAAGAACCGAAATATCTAAGCCAATTCTAAACAAAGGCTTTATGGCTACTTGAACTATTCCTATATAAAGATATTTATATTTCTTCTTATGTTCTCTTAGGCTATTTTGAGAAAATAAATGAATAGATTCATGTTCTTGGTTTAAGGCTACTGTTTATTCTGTAGTTTTAATTGAATAATCTTGAAACAATTCAAAAGAACCAATTTTATAAATAGTTTTAACATCATATTTTGGAATACTCCAATCATGCAAAGAATTTCAATTTAAGCAATATTAACTTCAATTAAATTAATCTCATCCTTAATATTAGACTCATTATTAGAGGAAGATTCTTTTAGAGATAATAACCTAGATAACTTATCCATAGAATAACACATCTTAGATTTAAGAACCTGGATAGGGTAACAAGACCACTAATCTAGGACCACTTAACACTTTCTCTGGCTGATAATGGCTGACCAACGTTACTCCTGAGAGCTTTAGAGATAAAAAAAGCTTAAATAGAATAACGAGTGATAAAACTATGAATAAGTAAACTAGATTAATATCTTAAAAGCTGTTCCTTTCTAATAATAAATCTAAATATCTAGTGATGAGAGTAAATAACTGAACAAAAGTCTGAGTTTCTTGATAATCACAAAAGTGATTATGTTACTTTGTATGATTTTGCAACTTATTTTGTTTAGCTCTAATTAACCTTTCTCTTAACAATAAAATAGTTCTCCTATTTGTAAAATTCAAATAACACAAGTGCTCTAATAAAGAATTAACAACTTGTTCTGACACTAAAAAGCAACTGTGGCTCTAATACCATAGGTGAAGCGGTCTTTTGAAAACTTTGATACAATAAGTGAAGCAGTCTTTTAAAAACTTTATTTTATTTAAATTCAAAATATATATTACAAAGATAGAAGTAATATACAAAGACAAACTTTTAATAATAATAGAAAAGATCACACAAATTCAAATTACAGAGATAAAACTTTAAAACTTACAAAAACTAAAAGCACACTAGTGAATACTAAAAAGCACTAGGGAAATTTTACAAGGAAAGGCTAGGCTTAAAATGTATTTCGAGTTCTCTAGTCTTGATCTTCAAGTAGAGGAGGAGTCCCTTTTTATAGAGAATTTGGACCATGTTGTAGGAGCCTTTTGAATCATAATTATTGGAGATAGATTTGAAGAGCTTTGGAGTTTACAATAGTTAAAGACAGCTGGAGGCAATTATTAAAGATGGATTCGATGAGCCTTAGGGTTTGTAAAAGCTGGAGATAGCAAGAACAAAATTTTAGATAGAGAGAATCTTTCTTTTGGAGACTGGGCCAAACACTTATACAGAAAAGATTTACTTTTTTTTGAAAACTTTATTTTATATCATAAAACCAAAAGGGTTATAGTTATCATTTTTAGATATATCAGAGGCTTGATATGAGAAGTGAGATTGATTAGACAATAATTTTAAATTTTGATAAATTTCTTTTGGGGAATTGGTAGTAGCTAACATTTATTGAATCCTTGATTTGTTGGAGTGAAAATCTTGATTATCCTTAGAAGTAAATGCTTCTAAATCAATAAAACCTTAGAAACCTGCTTTTGATACTTTAAAACTATCCCACCACTTAATTAATCTTGTAGTCATGGAGGAGAGTAAAAGTATTAAATTCTTCAAAAGAGCCAATCTAAAATGTTTAAGCCAAAATCCATGAAATGCCAAATCTTATAATGAAAAGCATTAGTGGGTTATGTCTTGGGTTTTTGAGACTTTGGGAGAAAGGACTGAAAATTTGGAAAATATTTGGGGGAAGGATATCTATAATTATCCCATGAATTCTCCATCATTCAATAATCTAATTAAGCATCTTTTTAATTTGAAAATCCCTTGAAAAATGTATGAACCAAGAATGATTAAAGTTTCTAAAGAGAAAGACATTAAACCATGTATCTTTATGGTCATAGTAGTTAAAACTCTAGGGGTTGTATTTGATTGAAAATCTTTTATTAATAGAGACATGTTGATTCCTCTCGGTAGGAGACATCATTTTTAAAATCTTCATTTTTGGGTAACTAAAACTTTTGGGGTTTTTAGGGTCAAAAGTATAACTCTATTGATTTTGTATCTAATGGAATTAGCTTATAGAATCTTCTACCTTTCATTAGACTTGTGGGTATAAAATGAAAACTAAGAGGATAAATCTTTTGAGTCAATTTATTAGAGTAATTTTCCTAGGAGGTTTTCTTAAGGTGATTAGGTTTAAGGTACATTAGAAAACTAAGATTAGGTTTTGGATAGTAATAGGAAGAGGGTTTTAAAGAAAAGGTGGAAGGAGAAAAGATTGGCAAGTATTTAGGCCAATTATGGAGCTTAGTGGAGGAAAGTCCTCTTGTAAAGCATGGAGGAAAGTATTAGGTCCAGATGAAGTTGAAGGCCTTTAAAAGTTGTTTAAGACTATTAAACTATTTATTTGAGACTACAGGACATAAGGAGGTCTTACAATAAGAGTCTATGGTCTAGATGTTTGAGGCTGAAGGAGTTGGAATCTATTAGAAGCATGAGTCAGGGCATAGGATTCTTTAGACATCTTTTATTTGTTTGGTGTTGTCATCTTGGTATTTTCCCTATAGGAATTCATGCGAAGGAAAAATTAGGCAAAGAATTATTTAATCCCTTTATATGCTCTATTTCAAAATCAAAGTTACTCAAAAGAGCTTCCCATCTAGCAAAAACTTATTTTGAAATAAGATTTTTCACATCTTTTTCTAAAACTCCTTTTACAGATTTGCAATTGATTCCTAAAAGAAATTTTTTCAAACACAAATCACCTTCAAATTTTTGGATACATAAAACTATAGCTAAAACTTTCTTTTTTATGGTAGAATATTTTTTTTTGGGTATCATTCCAAGAGCCAGAATAAAAATGAACCAAAGACTCTTTGAATTCTAAGCTTTGTTTAAGAATACCACCGTAACCTAAGTCTGACATGTTTGTTTCTATAATAAAAAAAGCCTTAGGATGAGGCAAACTTAGACAAAGGAGATATTTAACTCTTTCTTTGACTTTCTTAACAACGTTGGTATGAATCTCGGACCATTAAGGAGGAGATTTTTTTAACCTTTTATATAATGGTTTGCATAAAATATTTAAATCTTTAAAGAAATTGGATACATAATTGAGACATCCTAAAAACCTTTATAACTAGTTTTATCTTTTATTTCATCAGAAAATTTTTCTATAAATTCTAAAACTTTTGAGATTGGCTTTTATTTTTCCTTAATGAATCTCATGTCCTAGGAATCTAACTTTTGTTTGGTAAAGCTTTAGTTTTGTTGTAGAAATAACTAAATCATTTTGCTTTATAACTTGGAAAAAGTTTTTGTAAATGAAAAAAGTGGTGTTCTAAGGCTTGAGAAAAAAATTAAAACATCATCTACATAGACAATTGCAAATTGTTCATAAGGTATTAAAATATCATTCATCATATTCTGAAATTTTGGTTGTGCATTTTTAGACCAAAAGTCATTACATTCACTCATAATGCCTAAAAGGAACATTAAATCTTATTTTATATCAATCTTATTCTTTAATATGAACTTGCCAAAACCTAGACTTCATGTCAAATTTAGAAAATATATTAGAATTGTATAACCTTTTTATCAAATCTCTTTTATCTACGATAGGGTACCTAATCCATTGTAAAATCTAATTTAATGGCTTGTAATTTATTACTAATTTAGGAGCTCCTTTTTTATTTCAAAGGCTTTCATAACTTAAAAAGCTGCATAAGACCAATATGATTTTGAATCTCTTATTAGTCCTTTCTCTTTTAACTCTCTTATTTCTTGCATATAAGTTTTTAGTAATTCTTTATTCATGTGTATGGCTTTGGCTCTAGTTGGAATCATGCTATCATAAAATTTAAGGATATAGGGAAGACTTACTTCATGCTTCTTTTTACTTTATAAGGCATTCAAAATAGAAGCACAAACTTCCTTGACAAAATTTTCTTCAATTTCTTTAATTTTTAATCTTATTTGGGGGTCTTCTAACTGATTTTCTATTTTTAAACTATTGATTTCATTTATTAAATATTCTTTATGTTTCTTCTTGTCATTTATTATGTTTATAGTAATATTATCTTTCAATGTATTAATATATTTTTGTTAAAAAGGAAAGGAAAATTCAAATTTTAAATCTTTTGCTAAAACATTTGTTATTATACTAGTATTTGTGACATGGATATGGTAAATTATAGTTATGAAGGGGGTTCCTAGTATTAATCAGTTGCTCAAATTCTTTACTAATATTAAGTATGTATTAAAACAATATCTGTTAATACAAATTTTTACCTTTTATAATTTATAGTTTATTTTTAATCACTTGTTGTATTTAATATAACCACTATTTTTTTTCATAATATTTACTTGGTACTAGACCTTCTTGAATGTAGTTTTGGTAAGCTTCTAAGTCAATTAGAGCTAAAGCATT